>QLSR01001484.1:749924-768607 GCA_031780015.1 Citrullus colocynthis
TTTTTTTTTTTTTTTTTTTTTTTTTTAACAATTTTGATAGTAATATAGCAAAAAGTAGTCTATCATTATATTTAAAATGTTTTCAGTAGTTGCCATTTAAAACAATTATCCAATTAATTTTTATTAATTCACCTTTGATAAATTTTAAAAACATATTTATTTATAGTGTTTTTATTACGTAAGATGAATATTATTAGACAACCAATTTTCATTAAAGAAAAAAACTTCGAAATATTAAGTTTAACATTTATTGAGAGTATACAATTTGAAAATGACAATTTATATCAAATTTTTACTTAAACTTTCAATTTAGTTAAATTACATCTCAAACTTAGATTAACGTGAAAACATTAATTTGAAAACAAGAGATCCAATGGAAAGCAAAGTTAGCAGATTCAAAAATTGGATTCAAATATAAACAATTGTTCAAAATGTGTTTGAGTTTTCCAATAAATTATTAATAATTTATTAACACAATACACAATACATATTTTAATTCTAAAAGATTTGAGTTTATAACATGCATATATATATATATATATTTTTTTTTTATCTTTTATCTAGTACAATTATGCATTTTAAATTTTAAATTTCAAAATCTAAATACAATAAAAACAAAAATATTTTAGAATTTTGTAAACCTAAAAACATAAAACAAAATTCGAATGGTCAATTAAACATGCCCTTAATTTTTGGTACCAATCAAAGTTATTGTGTGCAAAATTTTGTTTTTCTAAAATTATTGAGCTTATTATGATCGTCACACAATTAAAAAAAAAGTATTATTGGTTAAATTAGCAAAAGTTAGACCGATAGTAAAAATTGAAACATTTATTTAAGTTCAGGGTCCAATTGAAAAAAGTTGAAAGATTATAATCTAAATTGATATAGGAACAAGTTTACAATCATAATTAGTTTTTATTTAGGACAAATTGTAAAAATCACCTCTAAAGTATGGTGGTAGTTGCAATTAGACTTTTAAATTTTCAATTTAAAAAATTAAACGTTCAAAGTTATATAAATATTAAAATTGAGTCAAAATGAACCTTCAAACTTAAGTAAGGGTATAAATTGTAACATTTGTATAAGTTTAAAAATTCTATTATCATTTGTAGGTTTGATCTCTATATTTTAAGCTTAAGGGTCCATTTTTAATATTTGTAAAACTTTAGAAGTAGTTTTTGCAATTATATAAAGTTTGAGAGTATAATTATAATTACTTCCATAAATAATTTTTGGCAACTTGTCTTACTATTTATTTATTATTTTTGTGTAGGGTATGAGAAAAAACCAAAAACAAAAAGGAACTTTAAAAAGAAAAAAAAGGAAGAACTTTCTACGAAGAAAAGGTCAAAGATAAAAATTACGAGTCCATAGCTTCAAGAGAACCGATAAAAAATGCATCACAATTTTCGATTCCGATTCACTTTGGCCGACATTTGAGTTTTCAATTTTTTCTTCCGAGCGCAGCGCCAACACTTTAACTGTATACCGAAATTATGATCCACGTGATTCACTTCCAAGCTTAATTGCGTCTGTCAAGTTTATTGGAGCCATAATTTCAGTACCACACACCACACAGAACGCGAAATTATCCCTCGTCGGTGCCTTCAATTCTGTTTCTGTTAGCTGTTTAATCCCTGTACCCATTCCGAATGCTGAGTTCTTACGTTCAACTGGGTTTCTTTGACTTGTGTGCCGCCAATTTCTGTGCTTAATCCCTGTTCCTGTGCTGCTTCTTGGAGTTAGTTTTCTGGGCATTTCTCTAATTCTTTGGTTGAGAGTTTTAAGACTAAGGCGCAGCTCTTGGGTGTTCTTGATTGGAAGTGTAGTGGGTTAGTTTTATTTTCCCTCCTTTTTGTTTGCCAATGTTAAAGGCACCCTTTGGATGTATTTGAACTTTGGTTTACGCTTGACGAGGTTTTTTGCCTTCAGTACGAAGAACCCATGTCATTGTCTTTTGTTTTCACCTCATACTGTGCTTAATTTAATGATTTGGGACTTTAGGAATGTTGCTTGAGACTTTTTGTATTGTGGGGTTTTTCTATTTTTGCTGATATTGAAAGTTGAAATTTGTAATTGACGCAATTAGTTGTTTATAGAGTCTTATCATTTCTCTGCTTCACCATGCTTCTGAAAATTTGGCAGAGGGAGCTAGCACTAGCAGTCTAGAAGTGAAGAAGGATGTGTTTGTGGCCGATGGTGTACGTGAATCTTTAGTTAGCAAACATTTGCTTGAAAATTTTTACTCTGAGTCTATATGGGTAGCAGTTGAAACATATCCAATTCAGTTATTATCAACTTTTGTGATTTTTTGTCTCTTCAGTTAAAGAATGTTGGTTCCTCTACTTGGAGAGGTTAGTGTACAGCAATTTTAAGTTCTACAATTCTTTATGGTTACATATATTTTGAACATTGAAACTAATCACATTGGGCATTGTAACTACTGGCTTTTGAATTTCTTTGAGTTGATATTTTATTGTTGCTTGCTTTTAGTGCGTAGTACTTCGACAAGTTTTCTCTTGTAAGTATAACTATAAGAAATAGCTTATGTGAATTACTTGATCACCCTTCGATGAAATTAGTTTGTTATTTATACGTGTATTCTTAGTGTATAGTAGAAATCCTTGGTCATTAAGAGTTTTTTATTATCATTTTTTTCTTTTTAATTTTCTTAATGTATCTATAACTTATCTCATTTGTTTTCACTTTGCTTTGTAAAAATTATAATATTCAGATGCTGAATAATTCTCATGTTAGTGTAAATATATTAGCCTTATGTTTATTCATGAAAGTAATGATCATTCGGGAATTCCTTGAAATATGGTTTGTGTGGCATCCAGAATTTCAAACATTTTGTACAACTTTTTCTCTGGTTGATCTTTTCTGGAGTATCCGTTGACATTTTTGGAAAAATGAAATCAATGGCGTTTTTGTAGCTACTCATATTTATATCCTTGGGCACCTGACAACAGTAGCTGAAATTTTAACTGAAATGGTTTAACTCTCATTGTTGTGCTGAGAATTGGAACTAAACAAGTAGTTTGGCTTGCACCTCCAAGAACTTGCTCTGTTTTTATGGTTATCTCCTCTCATCTATCTCAATGAAAGCTTGATTTCTTATAAAAAGATGGTTCTTCATATCTTATTTTGAACGTCTGAGATCTTTACTTGCAAATTAGTTAGAAAGGTGTTGCATCATTGTTATTTCTATAACTCTTGCAGTTTAGACTACTAATTGCAATAGGTTGAGATGAAACATAAAAGTGGTCATGTTTTGCAGAGCACTGCAGCATATGGAGGACATGGGCAGTAGAGTAATTTACTATCACATCACTGATAAAGAGAAGCACGATAGGTCATTGACTTAATTCTCCACAAAGAAAAAAAAATCTGGATTTTCTCCACATGCGAGGGACTTACTTCTCCAGTGCTCTTCAATCATATTGTAACGACTGTGTAATGATCAACCGCAATGTGAATAACATCTATTTGGAAATTGGAGGTTAGATTGCTTGGAAAACCATTTCCTTCATAATTTGAGGGTGCTAGATATCCCCGCTCATGGAAAGGTTGTGTTTTGGAAATTGTAGGTTAGGAACAGTGTGTTAGTGCACCTATCAGCAGTGGAAGAAATCTACTATTGGAGGAGGAAAACGTCATTTTTTTCGGATCCATGACAGAGTGGATAGGTACACAGGGGCCTGACCTAAAATTTGATGAATTGTCAGGGGACAAACAGGTACCTAGTGGAATATTACGTTCTCCTTAAAAAAAAATTGAGCACATCTACTGCTTGATATGTCTGGGTCATCATGCATAACGATAAATGTGCCCCAATGTTTTTTGTAATGTTTCGAATTATCTAGGTGGAAGATTACCCTCGGAGCTAACTTCTTGATTTAGTGTTTCTGAGGGAAAATATTGTAGTCTTGGTCTTTTATTTTTCTTTTTGCTCCATGTTCTTACTCTAGATACGCTTTGACTCAATGTTTATTATCTGTTGGCTGGCAGAAACAATTAGTTGCAGATCTAGTGAAGATACAACGCGATGGGACTGTAGAAGTTGATATAGAGAAAAATGCCCCTGCTGCTTCAGAACTGTTAAAGCTTCAAGCTACCTTGGAAGGGTCATCTCCCAGATTTGATAACATTATTTATGAGTCCAACAAATTGATTCCAAGGTTGAAGATTGCAATACTTGTGGTTGGAACAAGAGGAGATGTGCAGCCTTTCGTGGCCATTGCAAAGAGGCTTCAGGCATGTTTGAAATAGTTAACTAGTTTTCAATACTGGCACTTTATTTTTATTGTCTCTCTGTTTCACCACATGTTTTTTTTGAACTCTTGATCTGGCCATCACTGAACTGTGGTTGAATATTGATCTTGGAGGTGCGAGTGAGTGAATGTGCAGATAATTTGTTTTACTGGATTTTATCTTCACAATTTGTTAAAGAAGATTTTGTTATTATGAAATTATTACATAGTGAGTTGTCCTGATTGAAAAAATATGTTGTGCTGAACTTGACCTCTCAAGCATTGCATCTAGAGTCTGTATCTCATCCATGTTCAATTTCAGGGATTAAATAGAATAATTTTTGTTAATGCATTTCCCATTACTAAAAGATCAAAATTATTAACAAAAACTCGATGTGGTTGATGTTTTATAGTGATTTCTTCTTCTTGTCTTTTCTTTCCTTTTTTTCTCTTTTTTTTTTTTTTTTTTTAACCCTGTATAATTCTCTGAACCTACTTGCAGGAATTTGGTCATTATGTTAGGCTTGCCACTCATACTAATTTCAGCAACTTTGTGAAGTCTGCTGGTGTTAACTTTTATCCTCTGGCTGGCGATTCTCGTGATTTGGCTGAATGTAAGATGCCCTAAATCTTGAGGACTTTGAGGACACTAACATTATGGCACAATTTAAATGTTTTACACACTTCTTTACCTGTTATTTAGTTGGAGACTCATGGGACTCGGAATAATTGCACAATTATTATAGAATTCATCAGAGTATAAGCGTCCAAAATTTTTGATGAATGTAAAACAACATTTTGGATAGATTTATTCAATGAGGGCCTCGATATAAAGTATTTTTATTGTCAAATTTATGTTTCCATCTCCTGAAAGTCTGTTGGTTATTGATGCTTTTGTGGTGACCAATTATGTCAGAAGGCAATCGTTTAGACATTATTCAGTTCATAAAATGATGTCACTAAATGATAGATTCTCATTCCTTTTATTTGACAGAACGGCTATGATAAACTTCAATTACATCTTAAACTATACCATGGATCACCAGAATCTATTCGTTTATTTTTCACTTCCTTTTATTGACCAGAAGCATCTTTTATTCCCCCCATAAAGAAATCCTCTGATCTCGCAATGTGTCAAAACTATTGTGGCTACTGCCTGCCAGAAGCTCTTTAATAGATTTGGTCTTGCTTAACTAGGTGTGATCTTTCTGCATTTGAGTTTGATATCTTGATTTACTCATTCATATCTTTTATAAGAAACTGACTTTAATTTCATTGACACGATGAAATTTAATAGACAAAAACCCTCTACAAAATTGGCGCAAATAGTAGCAAGACCATAATTACCATTCTCTTCATGGAGTCTCCAAGAGGAGAAAATAACACTATTGGCTATTGCTCTAAAATTTCCCATTGATGAACCCAACCTTGAAATAAAGATCCTCCTATTTTTCTTTAGTCACACTTTGCAAAAAGCAACTCTAATTGCATTGAGCCACAAAATTTAGCTATCCACATTAGAGGAAAACCACATGCAAATGGAAGTGAACAGAAACTTTCTTCTAAATAAAGAATGAATGGTCACTAAAGGAATAGGCGATTAATTGATTTATCTTGTCCACTAGGACGTCCTGGTTGAATCTTGTCTTGAGTATTCAATCTCCCCAATCCAGACATTTTTTTTCCTTCCAATTCTTAGGATAAGGATGTTCCAAATGGCTCTCTCAATCTCTTAGGAAGCTGATTTATCTCTGCAAATGATATATTCATTTCTATTAACTTTGATAGTCTCATGGGTTCTTGTTAAAGGAAAGAATTGCTAACATTATTATAGTTCTCTAATTTTGCCTGATGGTTTGGTATACTCATTTGAGCTTTCTCTCTTCTTATCCAAAAAAACTTAGAGCTTGCTCTCTTGCTATCTATCTTTTTATTCTTTCTTTCTCAGTTGCTTGTCTTGCATTAATGATTTTGTAAAATTCAATTCTAGATATGACCAGAAACAAAGGTTTCATTCCATCTGGACCGGGAGAAATATCTGTCCAAAGGAAACATCTAAAGGTCATTATAGAGTCCACACTTCCTGCTTGCACTGAACCAGATCTAGAAACTGGGATGCCTTTTAGGGCTCAGGCAATTATTGCGAATGCTCCTGCTTATGGTGAGTGATTGTAGGCAAAGTTAAGCATCTCACTTCAATGTCATTCTTCAGGTGTGTTTTCCAACAGATGCTTGTCAACCATTTGAAAATTTGCTTAATGTCCAAAAATTATTGGTAAAAAATAGGTCCAGGTCATTACTAATATTCTGTTAGTTGCTTTTCAACTACACCTTTATTATCATTATTATTTAGAAAAAAATCTTGCATGCAGATTTAATATGAGAGACACTATGAAAGTTTAGATACATGAACTGTAAATTATGACGAAAGCATCTCTTTCAATAATATTGAGATTTTAGTGGCTTTAAATTATTAACCTCTAACTGTATCTTCAAATTAAGAAAATAAGATAGACAAAGAATGAATAAATCAATTAGATAAGCAGGCAATTTCCCACAATGAAGTCTATCATTAAACATTTGGTTCATATAATTGTTTACTAAATTATTAATTGATGGCTGGAATAGAACTTCTATTGAAGGGTTAGTTTTCAAATTTCACACTGCTTGTTTGATTTGGGTTGCAGGACATACACATGTTGCTGAAGCTCTTCGTGTACCTTTACATATCTTCTTTACAATGCCTTGGACGTAAGTTGATTATAATTGTCATATTGTGCTGATGTTGCTAGTTTCTAGTATACATTTTTGGAAAAGAAATATCAGTTCTAATTTTGTGTAAAAGAAAGATCAGTGACCTTCTGTTTTGGATAGACATCGGGTGTTTGGTTTGGATTATGTTTACTTTTTTTCTTAAAATAAGAAACCAGCACATTTACATAAACTCCCAAATACAAAAGTGGAAGATAATAAATCTTCCAAGCAGCCATATAGCTTACAAAATGGCACTGCACTTGACCAGATTGAAAATTAGGAAATAGTTACAAAGAAGTTTGTATGCAATGCACCAACTAGAGTTTGAGTGTCTAAAAAGATCTCAAATCTCAGGGGAGCTCCAATTATTCTATTTGAAAATTTCTCTAATTTACAATTGACATTGTTTTTGTCCACCATTGGTGGTCTTTTCATTCATCATTGAAATTCTTGTTTCTTCTTCACAAAAGATTCCTCTGTTCCTGCCATCCATGTATCTCAAAGGATAGCGTAAAAGCATTTGACGAGAGGAATTTTTAAGTTTGGCTTCTATTTAGTGATTTGGATTACATTCATATGAAAAACAATTGCTGTTTTACACACCTCCATCATTGTTTCTCAAAATTTTCTCTTTCACATGCATCATTATGATTAAAAAAAAAGTTGTTTTGACGGCTGATGGCAAGTCTATTTTACCATGCAACAACCTAGACAATGTATTTGACTAAGTAGGTTAATCTGTAAGGAAGTCGTTCTTAGTTGCATAGGTTGGGCATCAATTCAAGCCAGGAATGGGCCAAATGTTTAAAGAAGGAAAAAGACCTGTAATTATTGTAGCTTATTTATGGTTATCGTCTCCTAATTTTCTCAATTAAATTAATATGGATAAAAATTTTAAGATCAAACCTTATGTTTTCTTCATAGGCAGGCCAACGAATGAGTTTCCTCATCCTTTGGCACGTGTACCCCAAAATACAGGTTATTGGGTATGTACTTCTGTTTGGAGTCTTAAGTCTCTCTTTCTCGTACTTGCAAAATTTTCTTTTCATGTGTCAGGTGTTTAATTGCGCTAATGGTCCATCACCATTATTGCATTATCCAGCTTTCTTATATCATTGTGGAACTACTGATATGGTGGGGAATAAGGGGATCCATTAATGAGTTCAGGAGGAAGAAGTTGAATCTTGCTCCCATTGCATATTTCAGTACATATCGTGGATCAATTTCTCATTTGCCTACGGCCTACATGTGGAGTCCCTCTGTTGTGCCAAAGCCAAAGGGTAGAATGAAATCTCTGATTTAAATGAGTATTTTGAAGAATTATTTTTATTGATCTTTCTTTTTTGGTGTTTATTGTGTCTTTGCTTTTATATGATTTACTGTATTAGCTAACACTGATATGGTTGTATCAATTGAACATGCGTTAATGGTTGGTTAGTAATTGGATGGATGGTCAGAACTAAGCCATTGGGAGAGAGTTCAATTGATGGAGTCTTACCGCTGGCTGATATTTTCCGACCAATTTGGTTAACTCTCTGGACAAGTGAGCTACGAAGGAAAACCTTGGATTCTGTCATGGCATGGGTACTCCTACTTGGAGTACTGGGAGTTCATTTCTCTTGCGCAAATTTGCAGCAGGTTGTACTATTGTGAACTGGGTATTTGTAACAAGTAGATGGTCAAAGAGATGACCACCCAATCGAATTATCATCCTCTGCTTGCTCCTATCTCCAATTGGTTGGATGGGGGCCAATTTAGAAATCTTCGTTACTGGGCACTCATCCATTTTGGGCTGAGATCTAGATTAATAGAAGTTGGAAACTATACTCAACTGTTATGCTACTAATCATGTTTACATTTTTAGTCTGAAGAGAACAGATTGTACTCATATTGATTAGTGCCCATAGGCAGTATTGAGGAACAGTAAGATTATTAAAGAAAGAGATGATTAGAGCTTGACTTGGAAGGATTACCTGTTTGGGTTGTTCAAAATTGATGTCTGCTTTAACTTTTAAACTAGTTTTTGTGTATTCTACTCCCAATATAGAAGTAGAGAACTAAGATAGAAAAGACGTCTTAGGTGTATATCTGTCTTCTTCATTCACTATTTTTTACCTCCTTGCACATAAAAGAGTAGTTTAGTGACCCTTATTCATATGACCTTCATATTGTTTTTTAGAAATTGAACTTTATCTTCTTTTGCCTTTTATTTAATAGTTTAGGGAAAGTCATCGCCAACTCTGATTTCTACCTATATTCTTAGTTTGCCGAGCGTGGAGTTTGTGAATACTTATAATTATGTTGGTCAATTGTTGTAACTTTTGCAGATTGGGGGCCGTTAGTTGATGTTGTTGGCTATTGTTTCCTGGACCGTGGATTCAAGTATCAGCCTGACGAGTTGGTCGTCCAGTGGATTCAGAAAGGAACAAAACCCATATATGTAGGATTCGGAAGTATGGTATGATGACCTTACCACAGTTTATGTATTTTATAACATTTTTGGTCAAATCTCAAAGGTCATGGATTCCATTTTTCAGGCAATCCATTTTTATCTCGCAATCAATCATAGGATCCTTGGTTGTTAAGTTTGCGATTTTAAAATTATTTGAGAGGAATTTTGGGGGAGTGTTAAAAATTATTGGCAAAAGATTATTGTTACCCAAATCCACTCGGCATTAGGGTTATTCACAGTGATTTAGCACTTCTCAATTGTTATTCAATGTGCCCACTGACTTTTCTTTTAAATATTTCCAAGTATGTGAGCCGTTGGTGTAAAAGCTATTGGACTTTTGTTTTTGCCTGATCAGCCTCTTTCGGAGCCTCAGAGGACAACACATATCATATTGGAGGCACTGAAGGAGACAGGGCAAAGAGGAATAATTGACCGGGGTTTGGGAGGTCTAGGCAATTGTACGTGTATTCTTCCTTGTTGCATTTTAAAATTATTCCAATCAATGGTTGTATTCTACATCTCTTCGCTACTACACTCTAGCTATCATTTTTCTTGTCACCACAAGCTATTGATTTCATACTTGTCAATGGTGTTGTTGGCTTAGACTGTTGCTCTGGCGAGAATATGTTACTTGTTGCGTCTCTTTCTTTCAAACACAAACAATTGTTCTTACGACACAGGAGAGACCCAATAATCTTAGTATCATGATAGACAATAGACATGTATAGCATTGTTGGTTCTTGAAGGGAGAATTGGGAAGGAAGGGGGAGCATGCAGTAGGTCGCGCGTACAACCCACGGAGACAACATGGCTCACTCCCCGGTTCCCTTACTTGAAGAAATTGAAAATGACTATTGTAGGCAAATAAGCTTTAGGCATGGTATTCTGGTCTCTACAAGGCATGACATGTAAGCGGTTCACCTTCATTAAATTTGGGGAGGGGAATGGATAAAAGTGCATATCAAGTATAGATTGAGACACAAAACTCAGCCAAATGAAGCACTCAAGCGAAGTGTTAGAATAAATTCTGCAACTATGTAACATGATGAGTGTTCTTTTCTTCCCCACATAAATGAAAAAAAATTGTAAATTCTGGCACTACTCTCTCATTTTTTTCATTTAGTTTAAATGAAAACTTGGATTAGGGGATCTTTTGCTGATTGGAAAGACTGCTATCTTGGTGAATCAGGCGTCGAAGTACTGAGCAGGGTCATCAATAGACTTGAATTGTAAGATACATGTTAGAAATAAAACAATTAAATAAATAAAGGAAGAATAATTACGAAGCTCTTCGACATACTTGTAAACCCATGGCAAGTGATTTGAAAAGTGATGGCATAATATTTAGACAACCTCATGATGAGGAATCTGAAATATTCAAGTTTGGCGATGTTGATATGCTCAACTACAAAGATGTTGATTTTGTTCGTCTTGTTTATATTTGCCTAAATTTATTTCTTGCACTTATTAATAGTGGGAAGATCCCCATGCTGTGAAGCCCTTACAATGTAATAATTATGTTTGATGAGTGACGATGATACAACAAAGATTAATAAGAATCTTCCAGATTTTGGCCGCTGATACTATTCTGATCCTATTAATTTTGATGAGTTTGGGGATTGTAGCTATGCAGTTTAGAGAGAGAAGTTCCTGAATAGCACTGTCTTGTACAGGTACAGAACTTCCTGAAGATGTACTCCTTATACAAGATTGCCCCCATGATTGGTTATTTTGTCAATGTTCGGCTGTGGTGAGTACTACCGTACTTTCTAAAACGTTATCTTTCATGAAGCGGACTCCAAAGGCAGCATTCTGTCATGCTCTGTTCATTTGCTTCAACACACATTATTTTTGGAGGAATAGGCTCATCACTAAATGCCATCAACTGAACTATGATAGGAAATTACTTTAAGTTATGTTTTCTTAAGGAATACTGTATTAATGCATTTGTCATCCATCTATATTATATCTGGGCTGCAGGTTCATCATGGTGGTGCTGGAACTACAAGCACAGGACTTAGAGCTGGGGTAAGCAGTGTCTTGATGATTCAGTTCTGACTTCTGATGTTTCCACTTTCCATACTGTCAGAAAATATGGTTTACCTAGGTCTAATATTACTTTCTTGACAGCCAAACGTTATAAGGTCAGGCAGGTTTTGTCCCATGAGATTTAATATTAACCAAGCAGTCGATAGATGTCTCATGGGGAAATTGTTTTATGATATATTTTTCTCTGTTCTGATTTTGAAATTTGAAATTCAGTGCCCTACGACCATAGTACCATTCTTTGGAGATCAGTTTTTCTGGGGTGAGACAACTCATCAGAAAGGCCTTGGACCTGCACCGATTCCTATATCTCAGCTAAATCCCGTGAATCTGTCGAATGCTATTAATTTTATGCTCCAGCCTGAGGTGGGATTATCAATAACAATTGCTATCAAAAGTCACATGTTGCGTGACTTATTTTCTTTTCGCAATGTTTCATTTGTTTGTCAATCTTAAAACTTCCCAACTTCTTTTGATAATAGATGCACTCGTTTCAGAGTTGGTAAAGAATGTCCAATTTTGTAAAACAGATTGGATCTTAATTGAGAGTCTATTGACCCAGGTTAAACTTCGAGCAACCGAAATAGCAAAACTTATCGATAGCGAGGATGGTGTTGTGGCAGCTGTTAATGCATTTCATCATCATTTACCTTCAGAGCTACCTCTTCCACCTGCATCTGAAGAAGAGGAAGACTTTGCAAGCCCTCTGCAATGGTTTCTTCTAAAAGTAGAAAAGTGGTGCTGCCTTCCTTGTGGTCTTAGGCTTTGATCTGCAATGCCATTTGAGGTATAGGTACAACAATGTGTTCTTTTCATTCTTAGTTTTTGCATTTCATTCATTCAAATATCTAATTCATAAAACTTGTTAGATGAAAATAAAATATTATGTTCTTGTAGTAGTGTTTCAATGGTAGTTCAGAATGAGCAAAATGTAGAGACTTGAGTGTTTAGTAAAATAGTATTCTTCGACAAACAACTTGAGATCTCAAGGTACAGATAAACATAAACTCATAGTAGCTAGAGGCTTATAATTATTCTATTGCAAAGATCTCTTAACTTCTCAAGGAGCAAGACCTTCAGGCTCAATGGATGGTGCAAGTGGAGATGATGGCGGTGTTGGAGGCTTGCTTCCTTTAGTATCACAATAGACCTCTAGAATGTTAGCTTCTTCTACTGTATATCCCAACGAGCTGAGTAATGTTGGCCAACACTTATGTTGGATGATTTCGATCGACTGACAACAGTTGGGACTTAAGTTAATATTTCCATTGAGAAAGAATGTGATAATTTCACTGCTACATGCTTCGAGTTGAAACAACGATCCCCAACAATCTGATGCATTGCGTTCTAAATTCAATCGTGTAGCTAGGCTTACTTTAGGGTTTGGCCTAGACTCCACCATGAATGAGAAGGCAAAAACTAGAAGAGATGTGAGAATTAAGAGCTTTGAAAGGTAAGCCATTTTGTTTTGTTTTGTTTTTTTTTTTTTTTTTTTTTTTTTTGAAAATCTGTAAAGGACTCTTGTTAAATGTTCATATAATTTCATGTTTGAATATATATGATGGAAATAGGCTGAATTGCTTTATATTGGGGATTACTTTATTATATTTACACACAGATACATTTCCCATCTTAATCTCGTGGTCTTCAAAGAGCCTTAGGTGATCTGATGATATTCATTTAACCATGAAATGAATTTGAACAATTTGAGTGTAGCTCGAGTTTTGCTTATCATGGATTTTGCAGGTTGACATCAAAGTGTCTCCAGGATCCCACGCAAACGAAGACTCAGGTAAGATTAAAACATTCTAAGGTGTTATTAGATCATGATATCAGAGATTAAACTTGTTTGAAGCCTTAAATATTTGATAATTATTACTTCTAATTAAGGCTATTAATCGGTTCAGTTTTTTATCCAACTGGTTGAATTGAACCAATAGTTGTAAAAGCAGAGTTACATTTTAAATAGTTTTAAAAAAGGCCATTATATATATATATATATATATATATAGAAATTTGATTGAAATTATTAACGTATAACTATTTAGTTTTTGGTTTTAAAATNGAAGGGATTTGATTTATTTATGAAGTTAATGAGTTTATGTAACTCACCATTATAAGTGGTGCCCTTAATTAATTATCTTTAACTTCTAATTAACTCTACCAATCACAATCATTCTCTTTGCAGTTTTTTTTTCCCTTCTTCCTTTGAGCTTCCCAACCTTCCAAGTTTCAATTTCTCAACCGGAAGATTTTTCTAAATGTTGAATTATTATTACTATTGTTATTCTGGATACAGTTTGAATGGAATTATACCTTTGAATGGAAATTACATATGAAATTAACATTGATTTTAATTAGGATAAATTGTAAAAACCACTTTGAAGTATGGTGGTAGTTGCAATTATATTCTCAAATTTTTAATTGTAAAAATTGAGCCCTAAGATTAGACACTCAAACTTATAATAATTATAGAAACTGGACTTCAAATGAAAAAAAATGAACTCTCGAATTTATACAACTTCCACCATTATGCAAGTTTGAGGGTCTAATTTTAAAGTGTGTATAAGTTTGAGGGCTTAATTTTCAATCGAAAGTTTGAGAGTATAATTGCAACTATTAACATACTTTAGAGGTGATTTTTGCAATTTGTCATTTTAATTGTTAATTAACCATTGGAGAGTTCAACAATGACAAACAGGAGATCGAACTGTTGATCTTTGAGACGAATTGAGAACAAATTAGTGAATGTAGGAACATGATCGTATGAGCAATACAAATAGTTTTGCTTTAGCCTTCTGGAAATCTTTGGTATTTTTTTTAATAATTATATTTTATTTTATAACTGAAAGTAGTCCTTGATTAAATTAAATAATTATCAATTAATTGCATCATAAGGAATATACATAAGTACCCTTTGGGATTTAATTTAATCATGATTATTGCTTCACGCTTACCAATATGGTGATAATATATTATATCCTTGAGATAATTGGGTTGTTTAATTTAAGGCTAATGGCGCTCATATGCATCTCCTTTAAGAAATTAAAACCAAAAACTATGTTAAAGCAACTTTGGACAAAATAGGAAATTCTATTAAAGTCCTTAGAATTGCATTATCAGAAAATATTTAATTAATTACCTTCTTTAATGTAATTAAATACTATCATATCAATAATGAGGATTATCCTCTCTTAATCCTGGGTAATAGGCCACTATCTATTTAAAATCAATCTTATTGTGGGGATTTAATCTTCAAGAATCTAACTTTAATTTGTGTGAGATTGGTTGGCTCCTTGGGCAAAATGATTTTATAATGATTATTATTTCTTTGTTACTAATTAGTGGAGTTGTTTTTTTCAGTTGCAAAAGTCAGCTTAGCTCAATCGTGATTAACATGACTTTTCCTTCTAAAAATTAGAAGTTTAATTTTTCACTCCGACGGTTGTTGTATTAAGAAAGATTGTAGATTTTTCTTTTTGTTGTTTATATTTTCGTTGATTCAAATTGTCAATATCAACACCAATAAAAGAAGGGTAATTGCAATGATAATAATTAAATGTATAACAACTTCTTTAAAGAATTGCAAATGTAAATACGGTTTATCACTAATTGACTCTTAAAACTAAATCTAAATTTTGCTACATCTATAATTTTTTTGTATTGTGCTATACCTGCTAATATTTTAGGTTTGATTGTTATATTTGCAACTGCCCATTGCCTTTAGGCCTGATTGTTATATTTGCAACTCTCCATTAAATGAACTAAACTAGCCCAAATTAGAGAGGGGAATCAATTTTGTTTAATAAACAAGAGCATAGAAATTGCATTTCTTTCTTATTACTTTATTTCTTTTAAAGATAATAAGTTAAATTACAATTTCATTCACCAAACTTTGAGATTTGTTTCTATTTAGTCTCGGATATTTCAAAAGTGTCTAGTAGATCTTTAAACTTTTAAAGTCTTTGACATATTAAAAAATTTAAAATTTAATTGACCTATTAAATATAGAAATTTAAATTTTATGTCTAATGAAACCCTTTTAATCTTGTGTCTAGTAGATTAGTGAATTTTTAAAAATTTGAAAGTTCAAGAACTAATATTGTAATTTTAAAAGTCGAAATTGAATAAACACAAACTTCAAAATGAAGGGGACTAAATTGTTATTTAATAAAAAATAATATTACAAGTTAAGCTAAGTATCATGATTACATTAATTATATTGATCACAAACAACCCACTTTCATTACTACTACTATGAAATATATATATTTGTTGTAAACTGAGCGTGATGGTAATGATAACACTAGAAGCTTTTTTATTTTTATTTTTTATTTTATTCAAAATTAGTCCAAGCTTTTATTATATTATTGTAATATATTATATAATAAAGATGCCCAAATGATGCGACAAACCCAATATTTAGCATATAAATTCATATCTTAGAGACAGAGAGAGCTTCATGAACTTAGCTATTTCTGTGGTCATATCCATGGTGGAAGAACTGCAATTGAGAAGGAAGAGAGAAGAATCCACCATGAAAATTAAGGAGCAAAAAAGAAGAAGAAGAAGAAGAAGAAGAAGTTCTTTGAGGTTTGTGAATGGCAGAAAATATTGAAAGTTGAATGATTTGAATTTAGGCTTTAATTAGGGGTGGATATGTGTATGTATATGGTGCTCACTTCTCATAAATCTGTCACACTACTTATTTTCATATGCTTTCAAGCATCATTTTTGTATTTTTGTTGATATAAATATATATCTTATTATATACTCTATTTGTGCTTCGAGTTGTATTAAGTGGATAATACAAGTTTTGTGTGCCAATTGAACTATGCTCATTTCGGCATATATACCTTTCTATATAGAGTTGTCTCCATCAAATCATATTGAACTACTTGACCATTTTTAAAAGTGTTTGATAGAATTTTTGAACTTTCAATTTTGTGTTCAATAAATCCCTGAATTCTAGAGCTCATCTATTCGATATTTTTCTTTTAAAAAAATCTTCATAGATCTCATAGGTATAAAATTGGAAGTTTAGAGTTTCATTAAACCCGAAATTTATGTTTCTAACTAATACATCAACTCATCTTTAAATTCTTTTAAACATGTTAATAATCTATTAGACATAAAATTGAAAGGGTAAAAATTTATACATATTTAAAATTTAAGGACCTATTAAAGATAACGCTGGAAATATTTGAAACTTAGCTTATAATTTAAGAATACAACCAAAGTCCACGTGATCATAAATAGAGTATTATGAGGTCTTGAAATTTATTTGTGTCCATGTTGGTTGAAAATAAATGAGTACGAGCTTAAAATTTTAAGTTGTGAATAATATCATTGCCTACTTTGATATATATAATATCATTGTCAATTTTGATATATATACATAGGTAATTATTTTAAATGACAAAATTGAAATATAGCAAAATGTCATTGATACTGATAGACATCTATCCGTATCTATTGTTAGACTGTGATAGATGATATTAATCTATCAGAGTTTATCCGTGTCTATTAATATATTTTGCTATATTTATAAATATTTTGGTTCATTTTACTACATTTAAAAATAGCCTAAAATTTAAGATACGGGTGATCGAGTTAATCCATTTTTGCAATAGAAATAAAATGGTTTGGGAAGTGTTCAAAAGGCCATCCAATTATTAGTATTATCTCTATGTTCTACTTGAGAGTAATTTTCAACCAACATGGACACAAATAAATATTGAATTTAATATATTAATATAATTGCTAAAACGTAGTTTAAATGACATAAAATATGTACTCTGGACTAAAAAAGTTAAGAAGTTCGAACTCTCCACCTCCATTGATATTGTTGAATTAAAAAGTACATTAACATAATTAGCCTTAATGTAATAATCACAGTATGAGAACATTTAATTTGACAAATGAAAATCTCTTAATCTTACATGGGATTTAAGGTTACAGAGACGGTAATAAAACCATTTCCATATAGTGTTCTTAATAATTAGCTCAATTTTATAGTGATTAATCTTCTTTGAGTGTATCAAAATTTTCAGAGTGGTTTGTTGGTAACTCCAATTATTTGATCATTAGCTTTGACATTAACTAGCTGGTCATTCTAAAAAAAAACAAAACAAACAAACAAACTAGTTGGTCTTGGTTCTATTTTTTTTTTTTTCTTTTTTAATATCTAGTTTTAGAACAAATGAATAATAATCAGTTCAACCATATTATGAGCGTGTTTGGAATACTTTTTTATGTGTTTAATTTAAAAAATAAGTCATTTTGAGAGAAATATAAATATTTGACAACCACTCAAAATAAATTTTAAAAGCTATTAATATTTTTATTTAAAAAATATTTATTTTTTAAATTAATCCAAACGGATCCTAAGTTAATCAAATTGAATACATTCTTCACTCTTTAGATAATAAAAATTAAAACTAATTTATCATTATTAAAAAAAACCATTAAAGTGTTTATTAATTTGATTTTGGTGCATGCTAAAAATATAAATATAAATAGACCATAAGAATATCAAAGGACTCATTTGATAACAATAATATTTGAAGATTAAAACTTGTATCTTTTTTGTTTTGCCATCTATTTTAAAAAATATTTATAGAATTTTAAGCTAAATTTTAGAAACTAAATAAATTAGTTTTAAACCATTTTTCGATGTTTTATTTTTTAGAAAATTGGGTCATAAATATATTTTTTTAAGAAAATGAAAACCCTACCAACAAGAAAAAAAATGAAAAAGCAAACATAATTTTTTTTTAAAAAAAATCTTATCACATGCTCTCCCAAATGTGACTTTGTTACTATAATAAAAATCATTGAGTATGCGAGTGCGAGGGCAAAATGGTCTTTATTGAAAAGTTAGAGGCAAAGAGGGAAGAACTTTTTTGGTATCTTAGTCCTTTATCAAGGTCATGCTCCTTATGTACCACTCAGGCATTGTTACACGGTGGAGAGTATAGATTACAGGAAATTAGATGTTGCAACAAAGAAAGATCATTTTCCATTACATTTTATGGACCAAATGATAGAATTAGCAGGAAAAGAATTTTATTGTTTCCATGATGGATATCATAGTTACGATAAAAATAATAATAATAATAATAATAATAATAATAATAATAATAAAATTAAAAAAAAAAAAAAAAAAAAAAAAA
>QLSR01001484.1:780145-817951 GCA_031780015.1 Citrullus colocynthis
AAAAAAAAAAAAAAAAAAAAAAAAAAAATCCTCTCTTGTACATGTTAAATTATTGATTGATCCAAAAATTTAAATTGATGGGTGAAAATAAATGTAATATTATATCATTTGACACTCTTCTCACTTGTGGGCTTGAAATATGTAGAGGTTTACACACAAAACCTTATGGACTACCTACTATGATACTATACTCAATCACTAATTGACGCAAAAACTGATGTGTGAAAGCTTTTGGATTAATGGATGATTTTTAAGAGTACCTTTGGCTAAATATAAAAGTTTAAATAATTTTAAAAAATATTCTTGAAGTTTGTGATTTGATAAAAATTATTGATATACTTTCAAAAGTTGCAATATATGTCTAATTTTCACAAACATTCAAAACTATCATTTGAGTAAATATTATTAAAATTTCTAAAAATTTCTAACAAATATCAGGTTGGAAATGTTGTGTCAGTGGCCTAAAATGGTGTGCTAATTCAAACTTTCGATTTAAAGTCATTGTCATAACATTTCAGGTCGCAATTTTCATATGAAATTCTACAAGATTTTTATGATTAATTTTCAAACATTTATGAAAGTTCAAAAGTAATATTGTAACTTTTAAAAGTATAGAAATACCAATTGCAAAAAGGACAAATCAAAATACATTAATTAGGTCTATAATCTACATGTTTGTTGTTTGCAAAAATGGCAAAAAATGCAGCCTAACTCACATGTAAAAGATGTAAAATGTCACAAATGTCCTCACTACTGATATACACTTGACTAACATACTTGATAATGATGTGCTTGAGTGATATACTTATCAATCATGCACTTGTTTATAATGCTAATAAATTTTGTACACTTGACTGATATACTTAATATACTTTAAAATGATGTACTTGAATGATAAACTACAGATAAATTTGTCAACCACTCACTCGTTTATACTACTGATAAACTTGATAATGATGCACTCTTTTATAATGTTGATACACTTGACCATATACTGTTGTTATACTTAATTGATATATTATTGATAAACTTGATAATGATACAATTGATTGAGTTGATATACTTTATAACTGATTCACTTATATTTTTTTTAACTGAACTCCTCTTCTTTTTCTTCGCAGCAGATCCTCATTTCTCTTTCACCAACCAACACACTCTCTACACCATCTGTCGTCGACCACTGCTCCTCCTCTCCCACCACTTACCTTCGTCAACCGCCCCTCATTCGGTCACTAGTTGCCATTTTTCTTTCTCCCAACATCTCTCTTTCACCAACTAGCACTGCTTCCCACCATCTTTTACCGACCACCACTCTACCTCCCCACCACTTACCTCCTTCAACCGAACCACCACAAGTTTAATTGTTGCTTTCCTCTCTCTATATCAATTGATTGTTTAGGGCAAATATGAAATAAAAGAAATTAGAAATCTAAATTTAAAATTTTATCATATTTACAAAATATCAAGTATGAGTGATACACTACAAAAAAAATATATTTAAATTGTCACCCATTGCAATTTCCGATTTTGAATTATGATAAAAACAGGTCAGAGAATATATATAATTTAAGCAATATAAAAATAAGAGAGTATTACTTAAACTACCACACTAATTTTAGAAATGGACATGGGGCATGCGGGATAGTGTGAAATGACGTGAGTGCCCAGCATGCGGTGGGCACGTGGGTATTGACAGCGAGTGAAGGAAGAAGAGCATGGAGGGTTTGTGTTGGAAATTGGAAAATGGTTTTCTCACTGTCAGCTCAAAACAAGGATTCAACCCATAATTTCAGTGATTCTCAACACCTTCTATTGCACCTACTACTTTCTTTTCTTTTTTTTATTTTTTTTTTATTTTTTCTTTATTTTATTTTATTTTTATTTTTTTATTTTTTATTCTAAACCCTTTAAATTAATTAATACCAAGTTTCAGTGCTATAGCCTTTAATTATTTAATTAATAGCCTACGCTTTTTGATACTAACAAATGGATTAAAAGTAAAATACACTTTTCTTCTATACAGATTTGAACTTTAGTTTCTGCTTGATCTGTCATGAATCAAGTAGTTTTTTATATATATATAAACTGAAGTCCGATCAATTACGTTGGTTGGTTGGTGTTTATCAACAATTTATAATCCTAATTTTTTCAGTTTCATCAATTACTATTCATACAGTTTTAGTTGCGTTTAAATCGATATTGATAAGTATATAAATAGTCGTATATTTGTTATCAGTAAGAGATGTATGTTGAGTATCAATATTGATAATATCAACGTACAAACAATAACAATAGGAAATTTCATTAATGATGGAACACCGAATAACAAAAGTATACAGATCACTCTTAACACTATATACAGTACGGTTTATTAGACTATTTTAGTTATTTTTATTTATTTGGACAGAAATGCGGTGTAATCATGGGTTTTATTTATTAAATCTTAAAAGGAATTTAATGTGTTCACACATTAGAAAATTAAAAGAAAAGAAACGAAAAAAAATGATGGTACTTAAAAAATGTAGCAAAAATATGACAAATATTCTGCTATATTTAAGTCTCAAATAAGATTTCTTATAATCCCTATAAAAATGGTTTAGTAACTAGTGTAGGCTTCTCGATTTAAATTTGGTCCAAGTGTATTTGAAAACCCGATATATATATATATATATATAGGATAATTGCAATAGGTAACATGTTTAAGGGTAATAATTAAGTGCATAACAACATTTTTAAAGGATAACAAATACAACAAAATCTATCCATAATAGACTCTATCATCGATAGACTTCTATTAGTCATAGATTCCTATTAGCAATATAGTCTATCACTAATAGATTCTGAGAGTTAGTTTAAATTTTACTATATATACAAATTTTTTTGTATTGTGTTGTATCTGCTAATATTTTTTTGTATGATTACTATATTTGCAATTGTCCTATATATAATTGGAGAATCCAACCTTTGATATCGGGGTGAAATGTATATATATATATATAATGTTTTAGGATAAGATGAATATAACTTTAAGTATAATTTTAGTAAACAAATAGTGTTACGTAATATTGAGTATGAAATTGAACGCTTTTTGAACAAAAGAGGCATGAATCAAGGCTGCCACACTTGGCTTTTGGCTACTTTGACTTTTCAATTATTAGGGTATAAAGTGAAAGACAAGCTAAGTACAAAATTCATATGCTCTACATTTGTTCTATATATATATATAAGAGAGATTCATTATTTACCTATATAATTAGAAAAATAATTTTTAGTTTTTTATTTAAAAGAAATTCAATCGTAAAATTTACCAGGGGAGATATTAGTGTCCCGTAGATATAATTACATTTAATTTCTTTTAACTTTATTTACGTTTTTTTTTAAATATTATTTTTGTCTATGTACTTTAAAAGTTGTTTAATTCTAGTCATTGTATTTTCAAATGTCCAATTTGAATTATTGTATTTTCTTAAATTTAGTCATTTGAAGTCTTTTTCTTTTTTTTTTTTTAAATAAATTCAAAATTTGAATTATTGTATTTTCTTAAATTTAGTCATTTGAAGTCTTTTTCTTTTTTTCTTTTAAATAAATTCAAATTGGCTAACAAAGACCAATATAAAAATTTTCAAGTAAAAAAAATGCACTATGTAAATATATTTACAAAATTTATAGCAGAAATACTATTAGATAATAATCTAAAATATAGGAACCAAAATGATATTTTAATATTTTTTTTATTTATCAAGAATATTATATTGTCATATAGAAAAATAAAAAAGATTTTAACCTACAACTTTTGCGAAAAAATTTGATTAGAACCCCAACCTCTAAAAAAGAGTTTTTATTTATTTCTTTGTTTATTTAATATTCTTTTTTAAGTTCAACCAACGTATGAAGAGGATGAAGATTCACATGTCTTCTTTTTGGTTGAGAAGATAATAATATGTTTAGACTAAATAACTAATAAGAAAATTTAAGATAATAATTCTTTCTCGACGAATTCAACAATATATCAAAGGTATTTAAAACATTACTTAACTTCTTAATTACATATCTTAAATAGTTGAATTAGATTCAGTTTTGCTAAATTTAATCTAATTAACTTAAGAGTAATAATGGTTGACCCAATGGTAAATAAAGGGCATAAAAGGCTGCGATTACTCACTTAAAATTTAATATCTTATGAGATCTATTGACATGTTATAAGATCAATCGGTTAAGTAAATTGTCCCTTAAAATTAATCAAAATACGAGTAAGCTAATAATTCGAACACGAAAGAATTAAAAAAAAAAAAAATTCCAATAATTAATTTCACCATGTATGGTAGGTGTTTAATGAATTGGAGCTGACAATGCATATGGGTGTTATTAAATGGGGGCATTTTGGGAACTATATCCCTCCCCATTTCTGTGTCTCTTACAATCAAAGGTCCACTAGCTGCTGATGATACCAACACTAATTTGATAACATGTCTTTAGTGACAAGTTTTGCTTTGTCACAAATAGTATTATTTACCATAATTTCATTTGTTTCAGAATTTCATAATAATGATACTGTATATACAATACACAAATTATTCCACTGCCCAAGGAATATGTCTACAACATGAATATGCCATATGCTTTTATTTTAAGAATCAGCCAAGGTACCAACCTTCAAAAAAAAAAAAAAAACAAAAAGCTAGAAATGGAAAACATTACACTAATTTCAAACTCTATATTTCATTTTAGTTTATAAATTTCAAATGTCTTTCATTTTACACAAAAGTTTATTAACACAAATCCACTACCTAATCAAGAGATTAGCTATGTGTCAAATTGCTATTTTTGAAACTTTAATCATAGTTTTCATTTTTCTTAAACTTATATTTAAATTCTTAAATTTTATAAAAAAAAATTATAAAAATTATTTTTTTCGTTTGGGCAAATTGTGAAAACCACCTCTAAGATATGATGATAGTTGTAATTATACTATCAAACTTTTAATGGTAAAACTTGAGCATGTCAAACTTATATAAATGTTAAAATTTGACCCTCAAACTCACATAGCTGTAGAAATTGTAACAATTGTATAAGTTTGAGGGTTCAATTTTTATCAATTGGAAATCTAATATCTTCAAGTACTACAAGTTTGAGGGTCAAATTTTAACATTTATATAAGTTTGAGGGGTCCATTTTTACAATTGAAAGTTTGAGGATATAGATACAATTACCACCATACTTTAGGGGGTAATTTTTTTTTTTTTTTTGCAATTTGCCGTTCTAGTTTTTAAAATTGAGAAATACTTAGGTGTAGCCTAGTCCCATGCTCCCCCTTCTTTCCTTCACACAACAACAAAATAATTTTTTATTAATTTTTTTAAAGAAAATAAATTGCCACGTGGTAATTTTTAATTGAGTGTTGCACAACATATGGGTGCAAAGTAGGCTACACCAAATTTTTTCCTCTATAATTTGGCTTGAATTTTGAAAACACTCCTAAAGAAATAGACAATAAAATAAAGAAATCAATACGTAAAAGAAGTAGTATTTAGAAACTTAATTTAAAAAAAAAAAACAAAAATCAAATACTTATCCAAATTTAAATAAATTTGGAAGCTTTTGCTATGTATTTTTCATTTAATATTCTTTTTTCCTTCAATCATTCTGAATTGCATAAAAAGTTAGACTTCTTAGTTCTTATGGTACTTATTTTACAATAATTCCAAACCCAAAGGCAGCTAACTCATTGAGTTGGGTCTATGATATCATTTATGGCCCAAATTGCACATATATATATATATATTATATGATCCACACCAGCCTTTAACACACAAAATTCAGAGGAATATGTTCTCTTTATATAAACTTTCTTGAAGTCAAAATGAATATATATTAGTTTTTGAATTTTGTTATATTTTGATTTTTTTTCCACACTCTTTTTGGAAAGGTTCACTTCCCAGCCAAAAAAGCTCATATTTGAGTCAAAAGCTTACACAGTATATAATATAACTTGATAGTGAGTGGTCAAAAAATAAAAAATAAATAAAAAAAAACTATATCACGTAAGTGTTATCTTTAGATTTTTTTAAAATTTTTTTTTTGTTGGAATATACAATATTTTTTTTTTTTTTTTTTTTTTTTTTTTTTTTTATCTACAATCATTGACATAGACTTGATTCATCCACTAAAAAAAAAAAAAAAAGAGGTAGAACTAGAGAGCGATGACGCAAGTCATCCATTAAGAAAGACATAAGCTAAGAAATAAATTTTTGGGTATTAATAATGGCATACATATTTACCAATTAACCATAAATATGATGATGGTGATGATGGGAATTAGGAAACTAATGGAGGGTGAATTGGAATTTTAGTGATGTGTTGTTGTAATGCACTCCAAAATGGTTTCCTCTTTGGTGTCATGTCTTTGTTGTTGTTGTTCTTCTTCTTCTCTCTTCTTTCCCCATAAAACAAAGTAAAGTCCCATCACCAGCAAAATACCCCCACCAAGACTGCCACAAAATCAAACCTTTTCAAATTTTTTTTTACTCAAAACTAAAATATTTTAGATCATATAATAGTAGGGTAAGTTAAAGGGATGAATTGACCTTCCCCAATGAAGGGTTTCCTTCCATAGTAATGCTGAGAAGATTGCTGTTATGATGAGAGCTAATGGTGTAAACATAGCTGTGAAAACTGGCCCTTTCTTCTCTACACTCCATATTTGTAGCCAATACGTCATTCCAGTCACAATTACACCCTATAATTTTAAACCAACTATTTGTCGTCAAATCACCGTTCAACCCAAAAGCTTGAGTTAATAAACTATATAATTGAGATTAATATCGATGTAATTAGTTGTTGGAGATCGTAATAACATTATAGAGTTTTTGAAAACAACATCCTCTTATTTTAATATACCATATTAAATTGTTGATTAAAGTTAATAAGTTGTAAGACAATAGATTATAGTAAAATCACCTATCAAACTCAACAAAAAGGTAATGATGATATTACAAGAGTTTGATAAATACAAAATATTAAATCATGATTAAGCCAAAACTTAAGAAATTTAGGTTAAGTTAATAAGCTTAAGATAGGCTATCAAATCACTATCAAACTTAAAAGCATTTAAGTTAATATTAAGTTGCAACGAGAATTAGTGACATTATAAGAGTTTACAATAAACACAAAACTTTTTTTTATAACTAGAGATAGTGACATTAATACTATGTTAAACTAACCTAAAAACTTTAAGTGGATAGATATGTTATAGTAAATTTAGCCTCTTTAATAATTTTTTATTTTATTTTTGTAAATCAAGCTTATAAACACTATCTCTTGCTTATAAATTTAATCCAAAACTACTATTGATCTAAAAAAATTAAACCAAGCTAAGTTTTGAAAATTAAAAAGAGTAGGTTTTCTTTTTTAAAATTGTTTTTCGTTTTTGAAACTTGACTAAGAATTCAAATATTGCTTGGAAGAAACCTAGATAAATTTCAACAACAAAATTCTTATATATATAAGGGAGTCTTTATTATTATTATTATTAGTTAACAAAAGAAAAGAAAGGAGAGAGAGATTTACACAATAGGCAACAGAGAAGAGTTGAAGATTCCATCCAAGTTTCCAAGCTTGTGGGTTTCTCTCCATTGCCAAAGCCCACAAAGCTGATTGTATCAAACTAAAGAAACACTGCAAAGTTGTAATTCTCAATTTTGCTGGATATTCCTTCACAATGGAGCCCTTAAAGAACACAAGAAAAATTCAAAATTTGAAAAAAAAGCCATTAAAAAAAATTGAAAAAGAAGGGTAGAAAAGGAATTGAACCTGCAAAATAAGCCATAAAGACCAAGCAATGTTGGCAGAAAGCATACTGAATGAACCCTTAATCCATTCCAAGGTGGAATAAGCTTGAAATGAAGTTGAATTATTATTATTATTTGTTTGTGGATACCAATTCATGAATTTCATTGGTGGACCCTTCACAAGAGCAAATACTAAAGCCCCTGAAAAACCTATCACTGCCCCCATCAATTTGGCCATCCCTTCAAACTTTCTTATGCAAATGCTTTCATATCTGATTCAGTTCAAACAAATATCTCACTTAAATTAACCAAAAAAAAAAAAAAAAAAAAAAAAAAAAAACAAAAAAAAAAAAAAAAAAAAAAAAAAAAAACAAAAAAAAAAAAAAAAAAAAAAAAAAAAAACAAAAAAAAAAAAAAAAAAAAAAAAAAAAAACAAAAAAAAAAAAAAAAAAAAAAAAAAAAAACAAAAAAAAAAAAAAAAAAAAAAAAAAAAAAACGGGTAAGAGTTGCAAATAAACCACACCTCCCGAGTATGGTGATGGTTCTAATTATACCCTCATACTTTCTGTTATAAAAATTGAGCCCTCAAAGTTATACACATATAGAAATTGACCCCTCAACTGATAAAAACGGAACCCTCAAACGTCAACAATTGTGACAATTTCTACATTTAGTTTGACGGTCCAATTTTAATACTTGTATAAATTCGAAGGCTCAATTTTTACCATCGAAATTTTGAGGTGTAAATACAACTACCACTGTAATTTAAGGGTGAGTTTTGCAATCTACCCTAAAAAATAAAGTACCCCTTGATAGTCATTTGGTTTTTAAAAAATTAAACTATTTTAACGCTTATAAAAGTTTAAAGACTCAATTTTTATAATTAAAAATTTGAAAGTGCAATTACAACTACCACCGTTTTTGTAATTTGTCCTTAAAAATAAAGTATCCGTTTGATAGCTATTCAATTTTTAAAAATTAAGCTGGTAATTTTAGTCCTATAAATTCCTTAAAAAAAAAAAAAGTAGTTTTGGATTTTAGAAAAAAAGAATTATGAAAAAGCTACCATCGTTTTGAAAAACCAAATAATTATCGAAGGAGTAAAACTAACCCGAAAAGGAGAGCCAAAAGGAGGGTAATGGCAGGAATGGTGTTGGTAGTGGCAGCTGCAAATGTTGCTGATGTATGGCTAATTGCTATGTAATAAAGATTTAAACTCAAAGTGATCCTGAAAATTCAATTTTTTTAAAGATGAAATTTAATCGACCTTATTATATATAAGTTGAGACATAAGAATATATAAATATCAAATTCACATTATACATACCCAACTAGAGAAACCAAGAACACCTTGGAAAGGAACTTGAAAGATAAAGGAAGCCCCTTTTTTCTGCAAACAATATAAAATCTCAATTACAAAAATAAAAAATTAAATTTAGACGAATATTTTATTCTGAATATGAAAATTACAAACCTTTCGAGTAAGAACACGAGAGGAGCCATAGCAACGGTAGCAAAAGCTTGACGATAAAAGACGAACACAGTCGGGTTCATGCCTTGAGAAATGGCTGCTTTAGAGAACAAAGCCATTCCAGAATAAACACATTGAACAAACAACATTGCAATGTAGGGCTTGTGGACCTCCATGGCCTCTACATAACCAACAAACCTCTTCATGTTAACTTTTTTTTTTTTTTCCCTTTTTTTCAAAGTTTCTTTAACTAACACTTTGGTAGTTGAAAATGTAAGAATGTGATTGAGGAATTTATAGGGAAAAGATAAAAAAAAAAAAAAAAAAAAAAAAAAAAAAAAANAAATTACAAGTTAGTTTGTTTACTCTAAGTTATTATTAATTTTAAAATAATCCAACTAACATTAATTTATATTTTCAACTTTGAGGTCTGAGATTTGTTCCTCTATTCTATAATGTTGTAAAAAGATCTAAATTATTGAATAAAATTAAGTTTAAGAAAATGACTTATTATAAAAATTCAAATCAATCAATTTTTTTTTTCATAGGAATATAGGATATAAAAGATAGACGTGAAAGAAAAAAGAAAAAAGAAAGGTATGTAAAATTATAGGATTGGAATTTTGAAATTAGTTAAGATAACATGGAAATTTTTTTTTTTTTTTTTAAAAAGTTGCTTTTAAAAGTTATTGCACCTACATGAGTTAATTTAAAAGTGATTTTCAAATAAATTTATGAATAGTTAATTTTATCAAATGAGTTAAATGGGTAAGGTGATTAACAAATATGTAAGTACAATCAGCTATGGAGTTAGACATTTGATTTTCCCACTTTAAATATTATCACAAGGAAAAAAACAGTTTGTTAATTTTTTTTTAATTAATATCAATCAAATAATAATGTGAATACATTTTGGGAAGGAATCCTCCGTAAATAGAGACGAGAATTCGTTTGTGGTTTTGTCATTCACATTATTACTTTTACATCTTGTTTCTTATGTGAGATATTATTGCTAGAGTGAAGTTTAGATATAATAAGTTTTAAATACGTGAACTTAAATGATATTTAAATGAATTTATTTGTGAATTTGAAATTGTGAATTTTTTTTTTTTTACTCTTTAAAATTATTTTTCAACTAAGATTAACCACAATTTGTAATATTGAGAAAAATAAGTTTTAGAATATCAAAATATTTTAAGAAACATAAATATATGAATTTTAAATGTTTGGGCTCTTTTATATATGACTAGTGATGAATACGTTACACATAGAATGTTGAAGTTTTAATTTGAAGTTTAAAAATAATATTACATTTTATATAGAATTATATATATATATATATATATATATATATATATATAATAAATAATATCTAAACTTAATTTTGATCATAAACCTTAGAAGTAGAGTAGTATATAGGAGGTAGACATCAAAATAATTAACTAGAAAAAATAACTTTAAAAATGGAATTGATCATATATATATATATATGTCTCTATCATAAAATTTTCTCTTAACTTTCCTCTATAAAATTTGTCAAAATTCTTTTGATTATTTCATTTTTTTCTATTACTCTCCAAACATTTCTTCTTCAAAACTTTTGTATCATTCTAACCTATTTTTTCCTAAAATTGTTCTCTTTCCCTAATTTTGTTTCTCTCTCTAACTCATTTCCTTATTAAATACTTGTCTCTCAAGATTTAATTTGTTTTCATTGTGCCATTTTCTTTATCAACTTTATTTTATTTTATTTTATTTTATTTATATATTTTACCTTTCCAAGATATAATCAAAACTAAAACTGATTTACTATATTTTAAGAAACATTCAAATCCAATATTAGTCTCAAGATATACCTAAAAAAAACTTAAGATGATATTCAATAAATAGGAACCTCACATATAGTAAATAAATTTATGGCACAAGCTATATATAACCATATTAAGTTAAAAAAAAAAAAAAAATTGATGAAGAACATAGAACTTTTAAGGGAAGTTAAAGAACTTACTTGTAGAGATATTTAAAAAAGAAAAAAAAAAGGTTTTCTTGCATTATGGTAAACTTCAAGTGAACCTAAAAAATCATTTTGAAAAATTAGCAATATTAATGAGTCGTTATGTAACACTACCACATAACTTCGATATTCCATGACAAAGCACATGTGTATAATTCTTAAGTTACAAATATTTAGGAGAAATGAAACCAAACGTCAAAAGGAAAGAGGTTCATGAAAACAACATGCAAAAATGCATCAATGAGCCAATCATTCCAAGTGATATAGTTTGTATGTTTTTATTTATTTTTATTTTTTACGTAGACACTTTTGATAGTTATGTCAAATTTTATGTGCAACTTTTATAAGTTTACACATGGATCGCACCCGTACACGAATGAATGTATCAATTCCATGTATAACCACCTCTACCCAAACAACCACGTCCCATGAACATCAATTGTACCTATTGAACTTTAAAGAAACTTACATTCGAACAATCGCATCCTATCAACAAAGAGCAAAACAGCTCAAAAGATATGTACATTCAAACAATTACATCCAATCTCAACAATGAGCAAAACAAACATACTAATAATGTAGGGGCCAAAAAAGAAAGGAAAGATTCTCCCTCATAATTCATTTTATATATAGTATAGATAAATGACTATAAGCATAATATGGGGTTTGAACAATTTAAGTGAGGAGAGAAAAAAAAAAATCGAAGTATATATGTTATGTTATATATATATATATATATATATATATGCTAAAAACAGTTAAATATCATAATTTTTCTTTTGAGATATTTTAATAATATTGTACTAACCAATTGAATATTATAAATTTCTCTTTTTAGATGTTTTGATTGTATTTGTCAAGTAGTATTCAATGATGCCAATAAATATTTCCATGGTTATAAATGGTCAAAATATCTAAGCATATATATTATGGAATCATTCAACTTATAAAAATTAAAGTTATTGCAAATTGGTTGGAAAAAAGAAAGATAAATCAGGAAGTTAACTTTTTCTTAAAAAAAAAAAAAAAAAAAATTTAAAAAAGAGAAATTTAACTAATCTTTTAGAAAAAGAAAAGATAAACCAATTGGGCCACTATGAGTCTTTTAGTCAAATCCCACTCCATTTCTTCTTCAAAATATAGGGACAAAATACACAAGGGAGCCTTTAATTTTTTTTTTTTTTTTTTTAATAAAAGAGGCTTTTACACTTTTATTTATTTATTTTCCTTCTCATCCTCTCATTTCTTATCAATGAAGAACAAATGCACAAAAAAAAAAAAAAAAAAAANTTTAATCAAATAGTAATCTCACTTTAATTTCAAACCTTAACTAGTAATTACTTATTAGCATGATAATAGAAGAAATGATCATGGAGAAGAATTGAAATTTATTTTGTATATGTAAGAAAGTACTTAGTTGAATATAATTTAATAAAAACAATAATTTAAATTAGTGGATATATATATATATATATATATATATATATATATATATATATCAATAAAATTGTATTAAAATAATTAGAGGAGATATAAAGTATCATTATTTTTTTTTTCTACCAAAGAACTTAGAATCACTAAAGAGAGAATTCATAGCCTAACTTTTCAAAATCAGTGGCGAATCTATGAAGAGGTCAAGGACACGTGTTCCTCGTTGAGTGGTTGAGTTTTCTATAAATATATATATTTTAAATTAAATATAAAATATTTTGTTATTAATTAATATAATTATATTGTTGTTGCCCTAAAAGATGTGCTATTTGCCATAGTGGTTTTGGCCTGTGGTTGGTTTTTGCCTCTACCTTCTACGCATGCTTTTCTCTTTTTGCTTTTATTATTTCATTTTTCAATAATTAGAGTGACTTAAAAATGTCCAATTAATTTATAAACTTTCAATTTTAAATATTTAATGTCTAATACAACATTTAATTTTTAACATTTTGAATATATAAGAGGCTTATTAAATGCAAAATTGATATCTTAACAATCTATTAAACCAAAAAATCAAGGATTCAAGAATTTATTAGAAAGTTTTTAAAGGTTAAAAACTATATAGATTTAAATCTAAAAGTTCATGTATGAAATTGTGTCCGTGACATGAATTCATGGATCTGCCACTACTCAAAATCATGGAATAATGTAGGAATCAATCGAGAGTGTCTGTATAGTCGACCCCACTCTACTTTATTTAGGTAGAAATACATCTAAAACATATATTTGATCATTTGTGAGAAGAATAAAGCAAAATATAAAGATAATCAAATATTAATTTGAATGACACTATATTGCTAAACGTGAAAAATAAAAGCACTTATTTTGCTACCTGTGATATCATCGATCAAAGACAGATGATTCTAAAAACTAAATAATAAAAAACCAATATTTAAAAGAAATAGTGTTGAGCATTCAACAAAACAAAAGAGGTCCCAACATCCAATCTTAATGGCTAATCAATATTTTTCATGTTCATTGAAGCCTAAAGGGCAATTATTTATTGAGATTAACTTAAATATAGAATGGAAATCTCAAACATAGACTGAGTGTGTTATGCCTTATTAAAAAGGGGTTTGGTTTGATAACTTTAAAAAGAAATAAATTACTAAAATAAAGCATATGTCAGGTTGCTCATTTTTATATAGTAGTATCCTTATGTGAAATATCTTGTATATGTAAAAAGCAAACTTATACTCGTGTGTCTTTAAAAAAAAAAAAAAAAAAAAAAAATTTACAACTCGAATAATATAATAAATATTTTTAATTAGTCGAGCGTAATGTTCACTCATTTAAAAGTATACTGACTCTAGATATATATGCTTTTTTTAGCTCCAATAAACATCGATTAGGGTGATTCGAAACTCCATTTTATAGAGTTCTCTCACATCATAGCAAATGGTAAATTCTTTGCAACTTTATATATACATATATATATATATATATATATATATGATTTTTTAATAATGGATCAAGTGGTACCACTAATTCTATGATTTATAAAAAGTTGCATCTATATTTTATAAGGTTATGGGGCTAAAAAAATGAGATAGTTTAGACAATTTTTTCCCTTTTGAAAGACATTGACATGTGTGGTTGTTTATAAGTATTGTTGAGAATTCCACGTTAGAAAAACTAAAGAACCTCATACTCCATATAAAATAGATGAGTTAATCCTCTTGACTATTTGGTCTGATAAAGAAAAATTGTGATTTGAAATCTATTAAGATTTCTAACTTTTTATATAAATTTGTATTTCTAGTGAATATCCGACTCTTCTTAATTACAAGTGGCTTCCATCATCATACATCATTTTTTCATTAAAATTATATTGAAAAGAAAATCAGAAAAAATATTATTATTATTATAAATATTATATTTGTAAATAAATGTTTATTATGTAGCCAAGTTTAGTGGCTAAAGGCCATGTGTCTCCTAAAGACACATCTTTATTGGCCATAAATCTCCATCACCTACTTGCCAAATTGCCTATAAATAGAGGTTTTTGGTGGATATTGTAATACATAAATTGGAGAGAAAAGAAGAGAAAAGATTTGTGAAATGTGAAATTTCATTTTTTGAGGATTTTTATCTTTGAACCCACTGGTCAACCATGCTTCTGGCGTGTTCCAGATTTATTAGTGGCAACTTGCTGTGTTGGCATATCAATTTTCGATGGAACATTTGCATTAGGTATATGTGATTTAGTTACTTTCTATGCATCTATAAATGCATCTGGTAATTGATTTTCTATATTTCGTAAATAAATTATTTTCTGAACTTCAATTTCACATTGATTCCATGCAATTTTCTTTTCCAACTTCTTAATTCCTCCCCCTAATGTTGGAAAATTTGTCTCATTAAAATGACAATAAGCAAACTGTGCAGTAAATACATCACCCGTCAGGGGTTCAAGATATTTAATAATTGATGGAGAATCATATCCAACGTATATTCCTAATCTCCTTTGAGGACCCATCTTAGTACGTTGTGGTGGAGCAATTGGAACATATACTGCACATCCAAAAATTCTTAGATGGAAATATTTGGCTTCAAGCTAATTGTAATTGTGAGTATTTATGATAAGCTACTGGCCTAATGTGTGCAAGTGACGCAACATGCAAAATAGCATGTCCCCATACAGAGGTAGGAAGCTTCGTTCTCATAAGTAATTGTCTAGCAAGTAATTGCAAACGTTTTATAAATGATTCTGCTAAACCATTTTGTATATGAACATGAGCTACAGGATGTTTAACATTTATCCCAATTGATATACAATAATTATCAAAAGTTAGGGATGTAAATTCACCAACATTATCAAGACGAATGGTCTTAATTGTATAATCAGGAAATTGTGCTCTTAACTTAATTATTTGAGCAAGTAATCTTGCAAATGCAAGGTTTCAACTTGATAATAAGCACAAGTGTGACCATCTACTGGATGCGTCTATTAATACCATAAAATATTTAAATGGTCTACTTGGTGGGTTAATAGGTCAACATATATCACCATGAATTCGTTCAAAAAATGCAGGTGATTCAGTTCCCACTTTAGCTGGTGATGGTCTAATTATTAATTTGCCTTGAGAGCAAGCATCCCATAATAATTCACTAGATTAAAGTATCTTCTAGTTCTTCAATGGGTGTCCATTTGAATTTTCAATGATTCTTCTCATCATTATAGATTCTGAATGACCCAACCGGTCATGCCAAATTATAAATATATCTGGATTCATGAACTTTAGGTTCATGGTTGCATATGTTTCAATGACTTGTATATGAGTATAATATAATTCAAAAGATAAAGCAGACAACTTTTCTAATATACGTTTTTCATGTGAGACAGAAGATATGATATAAAGATATTCTATCTCATTTTTCCTATCAGTCTCAATATGATAACTATTGCAACGTATATCTTTAAAACTTAATAGATTTCTCTTTGATTGACTAGAGAATAATGCATTGTTAATTGTAAATTTTGTTCCCCTAGACAAAATAATATTTGCTTTTTCAAATCCTTCAATCAGGTTTGCAGAACCTGATATTGTATTGACTTTTGCTTTCAACATTGTCAATTTGGAAAAATATTTTCTATTTGTAAGTATTGTATGTGTAGTTGCATAGTTCGCTAGACATAGATCTTCATTCCTCATTTTTGAGTCACTCAATATATGAAAATTGTTCATGATTCTTCATTTAAACAAGATAATTACAACAAGAAAAACAAAACTTAAATACAAGGGTTAACTTAAAAAACATGAAAGATAGATAGATAAAACAATTCTAAATATTCTCAAAATCAAAAGAAACACTTGATATGCCATCATTTGTGCTGATTTTCTCTTCAGGAGATTCAAAGAAGTCCGCCACATCCAAATTTGTCATATTGAATGGGTCAAATATATCATTATCCTGGTATACAAAATTTGCTTTCACATTTTTCCCTTTTTCCTTCAAGGAAGCTTGATAGAGATCAACTAGGTGTTTTGATGTACGACAAACACAAGACCAGTGCCTAGTCATCTCGCATCAGAAGCATTTATGCTCATCATCTTTTGAATTTTTATTTGGTGGAGCTTTACCTTTATAATCATTATTTCGGGTGGTTCTTTTGAAATTTGAATGATTAGAATGACTACCACGAAAATAATAATTATTTCTTCCTCTGACACGGTCACGACCACGACTACGACCGCAACCTCGACCACGATTATTACAATTTATAGCATTCACTTCAGGGAATGGTGTTGTTCCAGTTGGTCGAAATTCATGGTTCTTCATCAATAGCTCATTATTTTGTTCAGCCACGAGAAGACATGAAATTAATTCAAAATATTGTTTAAAACCTTTCTCTCGATATTGCTGTTGCAGGAGAATATTAAAAGCATAAAATGTAGAAAATGTCTTTTCTAAGATATCTGCATCAGTAATTTTCTAATGCATAACAACAATTTTGAACTGATTTTAAATAATGGGGAGTTGTAGTCACCTACTGATTTGAAATCTTGGAGCCTCAAATGCATCCATTCTTAATGAGCTTTAGGAAGAATGACTGTTTTCTGATAATTATATCTCTGTTTTAAATTCTTCCACAAGATACATGGTTCTTTTATTGTTAAATATTCCATCTTCAATCCTTCGCGGAGATGATGACGAAGGAAAATCATAGCCTTTATTTTTCCTGAATGGATGTTGCATTTTCCTTTCTAATTGTTTCTCCCAAGTTCATGGCATCTAGATGTATTTCAGCATCAAGCACCCATGACAAATAATTATTTTCATTGATGTCAAGGGCTGCAAACTCTATTTTTGTAAGATTTGTCATGATAACACTTTAGAATCTACCTTTAACGGAAAAACGGCAAGAGCTTGTGATGATAACGTGTTGTAAAATTGAGGAGCAAAATGACAGAAAAACGGGAGCACGAAAACTGAAAAATTATAATAATAAATTAATAAAATAATATAGAAGTACTTAAAATAACCAAATAAAATAAAATAAAATAAAATAAAGAAAGTGAGATTTTATGGAAAATAAAATTTCAAATTTCACCAATCCTTTCTCTTTTTTTCTCTCCAATGTATGTATTACAAAAATCAATTACCAGATGCATTTATAGATCAAAAAAAGTAACTAAATCACATATACCCGTTGCAAATGTTCCATCGAAAATTGATATTCCAATACAGCAAGTTGTCACTAATGAATCTAGAACATGCCAGAATCGTGGTAGACTAGTGGGTTCCAAAGATAAAAATCCTCGGAAAAGAAAAATAAACGATAGTAAAAAGACTTTGTTGAAGAATGTAAATATTCATGAAGAAACCCTGGACATGACTAATAATCCAATTAGTGAAGAAGGTGAAATACTTAAAGATAATAATGAGATTTCAATAAGTTATGTCATGACAGGGAAAAGATGAAATCGAACTAATATAGCTATTGATAACATTTAATGTTGCACTTGATATTATATCTGAAAATAAGAATCCTGAATCAAAATCTGTTGAAGAATGTCGACATAGAAAAGATTGGCTTCGGTGGAAAGAAGCAATCGAGGTAGAATTAAACTCACTTTCAAAACGTCAAGTTTTTGGACCAGTGGTCCGGACACCAAAAGATCTCAAACCTGTGGGATACAAATGGTATTTGTGAGAAAAAGAAATGAAAATAATGAGATCACAAGATATAAAGCAAGACTAGTTGCACAAGGTTTTTCACAAAGACCTGATATTGATTATGAAGAGACATATTCTCCAGTGGTGGATGCAATTACATTAAGATATTTAACTGGTCTGATTGTGTATGAAAATTTGGACATACATCTTATGGATGTAGTCACAACATATTTATATGGATCTCTTCATAATGACATTTATATGAGAATCCCAGAAGAATTTAAGATACCTGAAATACATAAATCAAGTTCTCGAGAACTATATTCAATAAAGTTACAAAGATCACTATATGGATTGAAATAATCAAGACGAATGTGGTATAATCGCCTGAGTGGATATTTGTTGAAAAAAGGATATTAAAATAATCCAATATGTCCATGTGTTTTTATAAAGAAATCACAGTCAGGAGCTTTCAAAGGTAATAGAATATCTTAAAAAATAATTTGAGATGAAAGATCTCGGAAAAACAAAATTTTGCCTTGGATTGCAAATTGAGCATTTAGCAGATGAGATATTTTTTCATCAATCAACTTATACAGGAAAATTTTTAAAAAGATTCTATATGGATAAAGCACCTCCATTAAGCATTCCAATGGAAGTTCGTTCATTAGATGTGAAGAAAGATATATTTCAACCTCGATAAAATAATGAAGAACTTCTTGGTCTTAAAGTACCATATCTTAGCGTAATTTGTGCACTTATGTATTTTGCTAATGATACAAGACCAGATATTGTATTTTTAGTAAATTTATTAGCCAGATATAGTTCTTCTCCAACAAAAAGACATTTGAATGAAATTAAGCATATACTCCATTATCTCCGAGGAACGATTAATGTCGGTTTGTTTTATTCAAATAAATCAAAATTTGACTTAGTTGGTTATCCAGATTCTAGATATTTATCTGATCCACACAAAGCTAAATCTCAAACAGGTTATCTATTCATTTGTGGACGAACTGCAATATCTTGGCAATCAGTGAAACAGACCATAACAACTACTTCCTCAAATCATGCTGAAATTCTTGCAATCCATGAAGGTAGTAGAGAATGTGTATGGCTAAGATCAATGATTCAACATATTCGTGAAACATGTGGCTTGTCTTCTAGTAAAAATCCTCCAACAACATTATACGAAGACAACACAGCATGTATAGTCCAAATCAAAGGAGGATATATTAAATGAGATAGAACAAAGCATATTTCACTAAAGCTTTTCTATACTTATGATCTTAAAAAAAAATGGCGACATCACTGTACAATAAATTTGTTCGAAGGATAACTTGGTAGACTTATTTACAAAATCATTACCAACCGCAACCTTTGAAAAATTGGTGCAGAACATTGGAATGCGGCGACTCATAGATCTCAAGTAACGTTCCTACGAGGGGGAGCAAATGTATTGTATTCTTTTAAAAGCATCAGATTATATGAATATATATACTCTTTTTCCTGCACTAGGATTTTTTTTCCCATTGGGTTTTTCCTAGTAAGGTTTTAAAGAGGCATATTTCATATAATATATAATGAATATCTAAGGGGGAATATTATAAATATTATATTTGTAAATAGATGTCCATTATGTAGGCAAGCTGAGTAGCTAAAGGCCTGTGTCTCCTAAAGACACATCCTTAGTGGCCATAAAGCTCCACCACTTACTTGCCAAATTGCCTATAAATAGAGGTTTTTTGTGAATATTGTGTTACATACATTGGAGAGAAAAGAAGAGAAAAGATTGGTGAAATTTGAAATTTCATTTTCCATAAAATGCTACTTTCTTTATTTTAGTTTATTTAATTTAATTTGGTTATTTTAATTATTTTTATATTATTTAATTATTTTATTACTTTAATATTATAATTTTTTGATTTTCGTACTCCCTTTTTTCTTCATTTTGCTCATCAATTTTATAACAATTATTTCTTTATTCAATGTATAAGATAGAAATGTAAAAATAAAAGCTATAATATTTAAATAGTAGATAAATAGAATCGGACATTTTAACTTTTGATTGATGTGACATATATGATATATTATAAAGTTCTCGAGCCGTGATGCTTCAAGAGAACAGTTAATAAAAGCAAATCTTTAGCCAAAGAGGGAATAAATAATGGGTATGTAAAAACAAGAAAAAAAAAATAGTGGTAGAATATATGCATATATATAATAAATACGAAATATCAATGTGTTTTTAGGAAATAAATTAAAAGGTAAAAAAAAAAAAAAAAAAAAAACTTTAAAAAAACTTTCTAGATTACAAAATTAATTAAAAGTTAAAATTAGAAGACCTTACCATTATTCTATGTGTATCTATGAGTAATTACAAATAAATCTAAAAAAAGGAAAAAGAGAAGAAAACAAATGAGGGCCATTTATTTGAAAATGACTTGAAATACCTTCGACTTTGTGAAATGTCAAATCAAACCTTATGTGGAATGTCATCATCGACTTCAATGACATGTGCACTAATTAGTTTGCCAAAATTAGATTTTTTTTATTATTAATTTTTTTTTTTTTTTTTAAAAAAAGAGAACTTCATTAAAAATCAAGGGGATGACAACGGGTAACAATAACTCTCCATTAATAGCAGTCAACAACTAAGTAGGTGAGTTAAGTTCGAATAATATCTTTTTAAGCGAATGTCTTTAGGATTAGAATTAGATTTCTCCATGTTGATAAGAGCTGTGTGACCGTCCACACATATGAGGAATAGGTAGGGAGAGAGAGGATCTCCTTGTCTAAATCCCTAGTTGGAATAAACTCTTGTTAAGGGGGCAACCATTGATGAGAATGACGTAATAAGTGACCAACTTAATGCAAATCATAATCTTGGATATCCATCTAGGAACGAAACCCATTGCTTGCAGTACAATTTTTAAGTAAAGTCATTCCACCTTATCATAAGCCTTGCTCATGGCTATCTTTTCTCTTGGTGTTCATAGTGTGTGTATATTCAAACCCCACCACCACATTATCTATTAATCTCCACAAAACAGAAGCCGACTGAATTGCAGCTAAGAACCTTTTTAAATTTGTTAGCTAAAGCCTTTTTTAGATGATTTTATAAATAACATTGCACAGACTTATGGGTCAGAAGTCCCTATCGTATTAAGATTGGTTTTCTTTAGAATAAGAGTTATGTATGTTTTGTTGAGGTCATGTCTTTGATGGTCTTTTCAATCCAACTTTAGTAAAAGGTTAACACAATTCCCTACTTTTGCACACTTCCACTTCCATGTATATTCTAAAATTTTAAAGTATAATTTAACTGCAAATTTCTTCCACGAAGGATATGTAGAACTTAAAATGTCGATGCTCATGAAAATGTCAAATTTCATTTTTTTATAGAAAATTTGATAAAAATATTGACAAAATATTAACAATAATTTTTGTTGATATCTGTGTTATCAATTTCACCAATTTTTTTAGGTACATATTAAAAACGTAAGTTGATCTACAAATTCTTAAAAATATATATGTTAACGAGAATATCAACGAGCAATTATAATCTACAAATATTCTATTTATTCATCATTTTGTAACTGTTGTCTATGACAACCAAATTATGTAATTTAGGTCTAGAAAAAGTTATGATGAGACTCACTAAAAATAATAATAATAAAATCCATGTGTTCCTCTAATGATTTTTATTGGTAGTCTTCCCATGAGAAGACTGTTGAAAAGTCAAATTGCATATAATTTATGGCAATGTACACTAAATAGAAACATCTCTTATAAAAAATTACATATAAAAATCCAAATAATTCCCTCATCTCCCAATTTCCATTTGAATCTAAAGAAAGTTATTAATTTTGGTATTTAAAATTTTAAAAAAATGAGAAATTGTTGGTTGAGATCTTAAAAATATAAGAGGAAAATTGTAAGTGTATGATTTACAGGGATAACATGTAAATTTTAAAATTTACATCAATGTATAATAACCAGATAATTCAATTGTAATAGTTTCATTGAATAATTTTTTTTTTTCTAAAAAAGCTCTCCGTTGCTTTACAACAGTCACATGCACTACGGCGTCAATATATTTTAATAGTTGCTTCCATTGTGATATTATAATCCATTAAAAAAATAACTCTTACTATTTTTGCATTTCCCATTATGGGTAAGTCTTCTTAATCACACTTTTTATTAACTGTTACTCTTACTCCATTTCTTAAATTTTAGATAAGGTAGGAATGATTATATGAAGAGTAAGCACTTAAAGATGACACTTTTTTTTTTTCAAAAAAAGAAAATAAACTTCGAATGAATTTTAGTTGATCCAAATTAAATAACTAATCTCATTTTATTAATTCTAAATTCATATTTGGTGGCACAAAAAACTTGCACACTCTTTTCGGAGCTGCAAGTTAGTCTGCTGACCCGCTTTTAATCTAATCTCATCTTTTGAGCTGACCTATGTGAGAGTTACTCGCATCAGTGTGATACTGAGCCTACCACACTTCAATGCTAAATTAGTAAATGAAGTGTGTAGTTCAACTAAGCATAAAAGTAAAGTCATGACTCTCTTTTTGGAAATTACTTACTCTTCTTCCTTGGAGTCGTCGGATGTAGCTATTTATAATATTCTTCTTTTGACATGCATCGTACGCTCTAGCAATGCTAGGGTAGTTACTATGCTTGAGGCTGTAGGGTGGCAAACCAAACACAACTCTATTATTTTCTAATAGTATATATTTACCCCCTCAATTAGTCGGCCAAAAACTTGGAGCTCTAACTTTTTCTTTTTGAGACATGCATTTTCTCATGCCGCTTCCCTGTATCCCCTAGTCTTCGAGTCTTCTAGTTGGGTTTGGGCCTTGCTTGATTATTTTGTCTTTTTATTGTTGTATTGTTGTACAATTTCTCACTAGAAAATGCTAGGTAAAATCAGGCATAGTTTTTTTTTTTTTTTTTTTTTTTTTTTTTTTTTTTTTTTTTTTTTATTTTNGCAATGCTAGGGTAGTTACTATGCTTGAGGCTGTAGGGTGGCAAACCAAACACAACTCTATTATTTTCTAATAGTATATATTTACCCCCTCAATTAGTCGGCCAAAAACTTGGAGCTCTAACTTTTTCTTTTTGAGACATGCATTTTCTCATGCCGCTTCCCTGTATCCCCTAGTCTTCGAGTCTTCTAGTTGGGTTTGGGCCTTGCTTGATTATTTTGTCTTTTTATTGTTGTATTGTTGTACAATTTCTCACTAGAAAATGCTAGGTAAAATCAGGCATAGTTTTTTTTTTTTTTTTTTTTTTTTTTTTTTTCTTTTTTCTCTTCAGTATTCTGATCTCAAATTTCTTAATCTTAGATACTTTATCATCATACAAACTTTGAAATGAAGGGTGTAAAATTATTGTCCTTTTTTAATGGATCAAGAATCATTCTCCCTTGTGCAAAACATGCAAATATAAAACTCACATAGAGCCAAACAGAAGAATGGCACTTTGGTTGGGAAGAAAGGGTACAAGACAACTCATAAAATTATATATGAAAGCCCTTTATTCATTCTAGCCCAAACTCTTTGAATGAAACATAATGATGGGAAGACAATTGCCTTAGAAAGTTGGTTGCATTGTCCTTTCACTTTCCCTTCTAAATGGTTTAGAATTTGACCACCATTTAAAAATTTCTATCACGATCTCATATTATATCATCACCTTGGCAATTCAACCTGAATATATATAGTTCAATTGGGTTAAGACATATATCTTCAATCGAGAGATATCGAATTTTAAGTTCAAGAGAAATATATGAATAAATCCAAATGACATTTGAAGGATCTTGAGCATGTGAAAATATGGTTAGGAGATACTTAAAATAATTAAAAATTACTACCAATAATAATAAAGTGCACCAATCAATCATTAAAACTCCAAAGTTAAGTGTGCTTAACATTGAGCAATTTTACGTTGAGTGGTCTCCTAGAAATCTTATTAAGAAACATGTGAGTAGAGATAAAATATGCAAATATCGGGACCTTGAGGTTTCGAATTTTGAACTTCGAGTATGTATTATATACGCTCTCACTTATTGAGCTTTATAAAATAAAAATGAGAGTTTGGCTATATATATATATATATATAAAGAACAACCATCAAACACATAAACTCTTTATTTTAGTGCGATATGATGCTTTATTTTTATAAACAAATTAAATCAACTTCATTCCAGGATACAAAAAATTATGGATGGTTAAATATATTAAAAGAAACTCAAATATTTATAAATAGTAGCAAAATTTCGGTAAAATTTTGCTACTATTTGTAAATACTTTTAATAGTTTTATCATTTAAGATAATTTTTAAAAAATGTATGAATACGTTGTTTTCATCCTTTAGAGATACTCAATTTTGGAATATATTTTTGTGGATAAGTCATAAAAAAAAAAAAAAAACTTTCTCTTTGTTATGTTAAATTAAAGTTTACTTCTTGGACTTTTAAGTTTTGTGTCAAAAGATTTTTGAACCTGAAAGAAATTAAATTTTTGGTGTCCACAGTAGATCTATGACATGTTCAAAGTTTCTAAAAACTAACTTATTATTTAGATACTAAATTAAATTTTTATGATTATTAAAACTCTATACTTTAAATTTTGTGATGAACTAGATTTGTGAATTTTAAAAAACTTTGAGAATAGAGAGGTCCAAATACCAAAGACATGAAATTGAAATTCCATAACCTATTTAAGACAAATGTGAAAGTTCAAGGGTTAACATGTGAACTAATATGAATGTAGACTATCAACCTCAAGGTTTGAAGTTCATCCCTCCACCGTTCACATTGTCAAAATAATAATAATAATAATAATAATAAACCCTTGAAAGTTTATGGACTTACATTTTAAATGTTGGATATTTGTATTTGACAATATCATGGGAGTGGAGATCGAACCTCTAACCTCACAGTTAATAATACAAGTTTTGTTTCAATTGCACTATGCTCATTTAAACTATGTCTATGAGTTGAAATATAAATAAAATATTTGCAAAATATCACTATCTAATATTAATAAGAAATTCAAACTTATTTGAAAGGGTGATGTTTTTTTTAATGAATCTTTCTAGTTTTTTTTTTTCTTCTTTCATAAATATACAAAACCATCGATTTCTTTTAGATTTACCACTTTTTTTTTTTTTAACATTATATAGAGTAAGATCGAACATTTAACATCGAGGTTGACAGTACATGTTGATGTCAGTCTTGTTCATTTTGACTAAAATTGTTATTTATAAAAATGTATTATATTATTGTATAGAATCTCTATATTAAAACTATATATATATATATATATATATATATATATATATATATATATATATATATATATATAATTTTATTTATGAATATTAATATTATATTTTATATATACTTTTTAAAGTTAAAAGCAATTTCTCCACATCNCTTAGTGCAAGTGAAGTATAAAATTCACATAAAGCCATTGAGCAAAAATACAGTTTGGGTGGGATGAGATGTGAGAGGTACTATACAATCTCATATAACCCCTTTATCCATTTTAAGTCAAAATTGTCAGTATAAACCACTTTCTCTTGTAAATGGTTTACAATATATCCAATTATCCATCATCATCATCATCCATCTCAATCTCATACTTGTTTTCAAAATAGTATTTTACTTTTTTTTTTTTTTTAAAAAAAAGTATATATATATATATATTTATTAATTAAGAACCATGATACAAAAATATTTTAAAGAAAAAAACTTGCAAAATATATATTATGTTCAGGAGTTAAATGATATGTAAGAAATACTTTATTTTGAAAATAGTAATAGAAAAAAGGCGAGGTTTTTTTTTTCTTTTGTATTTAGGAATAATTTTCAAAGAGATTTTTCTTGTTTGAAAAAGAATTTTTGTTATATGTATATTTTGTATCTCTATGGACCTATCAATTTAAACTCTTATGCTAATTATATATCTAGTCAAATTGACAAACTGACACACTGCCAATATCTGGATTTTAGCTTCATATGGGATATAGTAATTAAAAAAACAAATTGTCAAAATTCAGTAAGCAAACAATAAAAATATGTTGAATAATAATAATAATACAAAAAATCATAGGTTTATTATTTTATATATTGTTTTACCTTTTAGATATTCTTAAGTTATGAAATATAGTCAACTGAGTTGTATTTTTGTGTGGGATAAGATTTTGTAATTATCTATTACAATTAAAACCAAGAGAGAGAGAGAGAGAAGAAAGAAAGAAATAAGCATGTGTAGAACTATTACATGATAGCAATATGTAAACTTGAATGTTTTCTATTTCAAACCAAATACTATCTGATGTTATGATGGCTATTGGCCTTTTTTTTCTCTCTCGTTTATATATTATGATAACTACAAATCCAACTCCAATTACAAAAAGAAAAAAATATAAATAATTTTCTAAAAAATAAAAAAGATTTATCATGTACCACTCTAGAGTCGGAGAATTAAATGTGGAATACACAAAGATGAGCATAATCTAAGATGCACTTAAGTATTTTTCTTATGAATATATCGACAAAAAATAAGGTAATTTTCACTTAGATGACTTTTACACATACCTACTTATTAGCGAAAGTGAAAAGAGTTGAATAAAAGGTTAATTCAGTTTAAAAACAATTTTATATATATATATATATATATATATATATATATATATATATATATATATATATATATATATTAAATTGAAGAGTACAACTTCTAATTTTATACACATTTTTTTAAAAGATTAAAAGTGTTTGGATCAGCTCTCAAATCTTGTCTGTGTTGGGCATCACTACGGGTCTCTCATATTTGCTTGACCTCTGACATGCTACTCCCTGGTTTGGTCTCTATTGCTTCTAAACTAACCTACATAAGAGATTTTTGCATCGGTGTAATGCCAAACCTATATAACTCTAATGTTTAAGTTAGTGCAAAGAGTATTTTGGTTCAATTAAGTACAATAGAAGTAAGGTCAGGGTTCTCTTTTGAGGATTATTTACTCTTCTCTTTTGGGATGGTTGAATGGGGGCTCGCCATAAACCTCTTTTGGATTTTTAGTTGCTGCAATTCTTCCATTTCCCGATCCAAAATAAAGAGAAAAAAACAAAAGAGAGAGAGAAGTTGATAACTCATAATAAAATTATGAAAGATTTCATTACAATCAAATATAAAATATGGTAATATAATAATTTCTAAATTTAGAATTGTAGTACAATTTTTCATTTAAGTATCTTGTATGATATTGTTGCTCTAGCCCTCATATTTTTATTTTAGTTCTCACTCTTTTATTAATTCAATTTGAACCAAGCGTTGAGAATTTGAGTTTGACTGATGTTGAATCCATTTTAATTCTCTCTCTTTTTAAAGGCCTTGTCTATGACACTCGCCTTTGGTTACGTGTAATGTCAACGGTGTCTAGGGATGTTTCCAATACTTGAGGTTGCAAGGTGACAGTCTGGTCATTTTGAACCTTGAGGTGTTTGACATTTTACTTTGGGACACACCCTCCTATTCCTCCTCTCAATACTCTATGGGCTTGAATTTACCATAGACTTAAGATCTTAGTCCTCACCAAGTTGTAAAACAATAAAATTTCCATCATTAATTATTGGATAGTGAGGTTTTAACAAATAGTACAGATTGACATGTTTTTCAAATGATGTAGGATTCTCTTTTTTTTTTTTTTTTTTTTTGGCTGTATTTTTCTCCATACAAAGTGTTAACACTGTTTCTTTATTTGATATATAAATTAAATGAATTTATTTAAGCTATATTATGATTCTTATCTATTATTGTCTCTTGCTTATTATAAACGAGGATGTTTTAATAATTAGTGCAACTTTTCGAATATGAAAAATGTTCTTAATATTATAAATATGAATATCTACACTATATATTGGTTGTAGGGAGAAACCATCCACTCATTTTTGTCCCTCTTAAATGAAATAAAAATGAAAGATTTTTAAATTAATAGTGAATTACAAAAAATAATTAAATATGAACAAAATAGTTTTTTTTTTTTTTTTTTTTTGTGAAATATGTATAAAATAGTAAGAATATTAATAAGTAATAATAAAATATTATATTAAATAGTTAAGATAATATAAGAATATAAATTGCAGATGTCTCTAAATAACATTTCATATAATTGATTAAAAATAATCAATAATAATTAATTAATATTAATTCATTCATTAATTAGGTTATATTATTATTGTTCATTTCTCAAGTATGATTAATATCACCTATGAAAGGTAATTAAAAATAATAATAATATTAAATATCAGTCTAAAACCCACAAGAATTCACACAATTCTCCTTTGTCTCTTTCTATATATATTTCAGTATTTGTACCAAACCAAACATAACTCACCTGATATAAACGTTGTTATCAAAGAGATCCGTAGTCTAAATCCCCTACCTATTATTATTTTTTTAAAATGCAAAATAAAAAGGTAAAAAAATAGAAACAAAAAGATTATCTATTATAGTAGTTATTTAAGTTCTATGTTTAATACTTAATTTATAGGAAAATTATTTTAAATGACAAAACTGTTGAACATATTTACAAATAATAGTAAAATATCACAGTCTAACTGAGATAAAACGTTTATTGTGACATAAATAGTAGTCTATCACGATCTATCGCGGTTAGATAGTGAAATTTTGGTATATTTATAAATATTTTAGTTCATTTTTTTATATTTTAAAATAGCCCTAATTTATATTTTAAATAATTTTGAAGCTTTACCATCCATCATTATTTTTCAAAATGTCTTACAAACACATGTGATTGCAATTAGTAAATTTGATTTCAAATAATAAAAGACATGTTCCAAAGTAATTTTTACATGCTTCCTCGCATACACTTATCTAAGAACTTATTTCTACATATCTTAACATTCAACTTTTTTATTGTCTCAAAAAAAAGAAAAAGAAAAAAACACTAAAAAACTTTGTGCCATCATTTGAGTAAAAATTTATTAGAATTTTGAAGAGAAATTGAGACCTAAAACAAGGGGTGTGGGACTCGAGTCCTAATTTTCATTCTAAGTCACTGCCACACCGTTTCATGTCCCATTAGTTATCCAACATTCTAATGAATTTCTACTTTAATGACAATTTTGAAACTTATCAAAAGAATAGGTAATATTGCAACTTTTGAAAGAATAAAGATAGTTGTTAAACAAATGACATAAATTAAAGTTTTTTTAAAAAAAATAGAAAATAAAAAAATTAACCTAGAACATCCAAAGTGAGTTTAGGTCAACGTAATTGATATAGCGATTGAAAGTTCAATCTCTCATCCCTGCCATTGTTGTACTATATAAAGAGACCATAGTCTTGAAAGTTTGATAAAAGGTCAGACAAAATAAAAGGCCTTCCCCATTAAAATTCTCATATATTTTGTTTTTTTAATTGAATCCAAAGAATGTGACCTTCTTTCATATATCAGAGGACAGGCATTACAGAATTGGGCTGAATCAATGATGTTTGCCAACCATAGTGCTGAAATGACTGAATTCATTTGAGCATACAACACCAGTACTATGAGAAAAAAAGTGAAGCTTTTTGTGCCCATTAAGATTATTTATAGACAAAAAGATAAACAGCATTTAGTAGTACCTGCTAGAAATGCTTGTTGGGTGATCCTTCATCCTACCTGGATAAACAGTAAATAAAGCACCAACAGAACCATCCCCAAGTATTTCCCCCTTCTCCACCTTTGCCATTGCAATGTGACCTGCCTTCAATTCACAAGTTACAGTTCAAAACATTCACCATCACATACACAAGACACAATAACCTCAGGTAAGGCTAATCATAATTTTCTATCACAGTCATTAAGGTTTGTAAAGTATGTGATTTCACCACTGTGCTTGCTTAGCAGTTCACACCGTAAACTCCGGCGTTTGCAACTTGTAACGGTTCAAATGATGAAGTCTAGTTCATCCAAGATTCAAGTCCCCTCCATGTCAATTCATCATTTCATGACTGTTATATGGATGCTGCAGCAAACAATGCCAAGAAAGGAAAATGTAACTTTGAACTGAACTAAACCAATTTTTCTTCTTCCTCTTCCCACCTGTTAGTGTATCAACAGTAAACATGACTCCAAACTAGTCAACTTTAAGACCAAAAAGGCTTGACTAAATAAAGGTATCTTTTTAAGAACATTTTTTCTTTTTCATGAGAACATAAACAATTGTTTCTAAAAACTAAGCAAGAATTCCCAGAGCAATCGAGCGAGTTCGAGCCCTTCAATTAGCAGGGAATTTGGGTATTCTATCAAAATTCAGATTGCCGAGATTTGCTAGAAGTAACAGTAGATGATGAAGAAATGTGTGTTGTAGGATCAGTATACACAGACAACCTCAGAGTCAGAGATGTTACTTCTCTAACTCTAACCTCTCCATTTACAAAATGAAATTCAAGTAAACTTCAATGCCCCTCTTTGTTAGTTGAAACACCACCTGATTGATTATAAATCTTTGATTGAGTTAAGAAAGGTTTTTGATAACAGGAACATCGGAGACCTCACTGATTCTAACTCTAACCTCTCTTTTTACATTAAGCCTATAAACACTTCATTCACCTCTAAATTTCTAAATTTCTTGTTTTGTCATTTACATGTTACCAATGTTTTCAAAAACCAAGTCAAATTTTGAAAACTAAAAAAAATAGTTTTTAAAAACTTTTTTTTGTTTTTGGAATTTGGCTAAGAATTGAACTCTTATACTTGAGAAAAATGCAAACCAATGTAAGGGAACGAGAGAAAATAGACTTAATTTTCAAAAACTAAAAATAAAAAACAAAATGGTTGCCAAACTAAGCCGAAGTCGTTAACTAACAGAAAACTTTTGTTCTTTCTTGGAGTCTGAAGCCTCTCCGAGAATTAGAGAAGATAACCCACAAGCATACACAAGACTGGAGCCCAAGATATTTTATTACAAAAAAATAATAAAAATGTAAAATGAAGGAAGAAAGCACCACGATGTCCACGACATTGAGAAATGCTAGTATGCAATTCTCCATTGAATGGACTCAATAATCCAGTAGTACAGACACTCATCTTTGTGCTAGATAGTTCATTAATTTGAATGCGTGACCAAAACTGTAAAATATGTTCAGAGAAATGGCATCAATTTGACACATAATATCCAACCATTTTTCAAGTTCCTCAACCAAGATAGATTCCACATAAGTAAAGGCAAAACAGTGAAAAGCAGCCATTCGTATTGTCAACTTTCTAACTTTACATGCTAGATGTAAGCAATGTAAAAATACCCAAATAAAATTCTATCTCATTACTTGCATAACCAGAAATGTATGAAGAACAGCAGCTTAACGATTCAAAGGAGTGGCTTAATTAAAAGCAAATCTTCCAACCTGATAGAATTAGTTCAGATTATAGCAGCCAATTAATGAAATCCTGGTCCAATTTGCTTTTGCTTTAAGTCAAGTGCAATGCGCTCATTTTCATGTTTCATCCTCTCGTTTACCATCCTCATTTTTTCCAACTCACGGTCCTTTTTCTTGTTAAATCTATCCCACTTGAACTTCTGTTTCTCCAGTTCCAACATTTCAACTTGAATTTGAAGCTTCTGCTCTTCCAATTGAAGTAGGCGAAGCTCCATCCACTGCTTTTGCGATGTAGAAGCTTTCATACTTTCAGTTTCTAAATGAGCTGTATCGGCTTGAGCAAACTGTGCTTGTGAGTGAGCATGAAAACTATTGTTGCAATCAAGAGGACTCAAGGAATTGCCACAAGCATGAGCTGCATCTTCATGGTCTTGGCCTCGTTTTAGCCTCTTCACTGAACCTCCTAATACCCCAAGTGATCGCCTATTGTCCACATGGGGTACAAAATTCTCCTCAAAATCATCGTGTTCATCAGTTTCATCATGTTCGTTTTCATCAAAATCATCATTTTGATGTCTCCTTGGCTCGTCATTATCGTGATCTTCCCTTGCTCTAAAAGCCAGCTGCAAAGAACGCTGCAAAGCAGGATCATGGGGCAGATGAAGTCGATTTGAATTATGATAAGAACACATCTCCTCATAGAACAATTGCTTTGAGTTTAAGATTTTCCTCACATCATCCTTCTCTTTGTCTGTTAAATAATCAATGACATCAAGAAGTGCTGGGTTCTCAACAACCTGACAAGAAGTACCTCTCCCAATTATATCATTAAGCCTCTTGTACCTCTTATTGAGGTCATTAAATTTATCCTCACACTGCTGGGGTGAAACTTGATAACCCCTTTCAGCAATGACCTTTGATATCAGTTTCCATTTACCTTTCTTCTGTATAATTTGGCATTTCCTTCTTCCACCCCCATCAAGATCTGAAGCAATATCATCTCCTATATAAGACACTGCAGTAATCAAAAGCTTCACCATTTTATCCGTCCATTTCACTCGATGCCACATCGATCCCTTCTTCCCCTTACTATTCTCATTATGACCATCAATACCATCCTCAGTAAAACTCGGCTCTTCATCGCTAGCTGAGTTTTTACACCTTTCTCCCTTGTTGTACTCTACCAAAGACATGGTATGGTCACAATTTTGTACAACTCCCATGGAAAGTGAAAATCCCTCCTGAATGGAAGGATTAGCTGAAGATCCCTGACGAGTATGAGGATGATGCTGCTGGTGTGAGGCATGAGAGTGCTGTCCCTGATTATGAACCTTAAACGGTCCTTGCAAATCAAGACCTCCATAAGAAGTCCCTCCTGGAATCAAGCCTCCTTGTGATAAATTCCCTTCCATATATGTCAAAAGAACATTTCACCTCATACTCAAAAACACATACCCCAGAATCCCATCTTCCAAATGATCCTTTAACACAATTAAATCACCAAATAATCATCCCTAAGATTACAGAACGGAAAAATCAAGCACACCCAGGTCGAAATTTCCCCACTAGTCAATTGTAAATTTCTTTCAAACAAACCCCATTTGCACAGAAACCAAAAGAACCAAGAGAAACCCTTCAAACATTTGATAAGAGCGATTAAACCGGAAGAATGGGAAAGGTAAGAGAAAGAACCCTTCAAAGCAAAACAATCAACAATCAACAAAGAAGCAAAATCACTTATCTGAGCAAAACCCGCCAAGAGCTGAAGACCCAGAAAGGAGGAAACAGATCCAAGCGCTTATTGGGTGTATGTGGCGATCGAGAAGAGAAAAAGGGAAGGGAGGGATGTGGGTTTTATTGTATTTTAAGAAGGAAAAATGGAAAAATGTCAAATGGGTGGGCGAAAGAACCGATCAAAGAAGCCAATACGAATGCGTAGGTTTAAGTTTTTATTGGAGGTTCAATGAATGAATGGGAGGAACATTTAAAATTGACGTCACAAATGCTGACAAACTTGTTGGGTGCTATTGGGTTGTGTCAATCGTATCAAATATGCCATGTTTGAGCAGCATCTCGTCTATAAGTATTAACGTCCGTTCCTTTGATCTTGGCTGCTTCGACTTCAAGACTTCGATTCCCAAAAGTTTCATCTTTTTTTTTTTTCTCTTCTTTTTCCTTTCTAGTTTATACACTCTCTAGACTCAACTACGTATTGAAAAGTGATTCCTTTTTAGGAGTAAAGTTCTATTTTTCCATTCTTGTTCTCGAGAGGAAAAAGAATTGTTTTTTTTTTTTTTTTCAGTTTTTGTTTTTGTTTATTTCACCACTATCTACTTTCAGATTTTTTTATTGTAATAGAAATAGGTTATTTGGAGTGGGGATTGAAATTCGTTTGTGCACACTCTAACTAATTACCAACTTTTTGTGCTTTTATTTTGTCGACATTTTGGTACTTCAAAGTGGTTGGTTTCTAGTAGTCATATTTTGATGTGAGAAATTTTATCCTTCGACAACCTGTCCGATCTTGATTTTATCGTTCTTGTTGTGTAAAAAAATAGTTATTTGAAGTTCGATTTAATAATGATTATATTTTTATTTATGTTTTAGCACAATAGAGTGAGAAATTCAATGTTGAGCTAATGTCACTTTAGTAATCATTTTGTTTTCTTTTTTTTGTTTTTGAAATGTATATTTGTCTTTTTCTCAAATTTTCTTGTCATAGTTTTTATATTTTTGTTTTAGAAAAACAGTTGAACTTTTAATTAAATTCTAAAAATAAAATTATTTTTTTAAACTATTCATTTAGTTTTCCAAATTTGACTTAGTTCATTAAAACATGAACATAATGTGAGTACAACAAACAACAAAACTTGTAGGCGAGTTAGCTTTAACCCAAAAAAATAAAAATCATCTAGCGAGATTTTATGGTTTTTAAAAACTATACTTTTTTTCTTACCATTTTATATCTTAATTTTTATTTTATTAAATAAAGATTCAAATTTATAGTCAAATTAAAAAATAAAAAAACACCTACTATTTTAATTTTTTCTTTTAATTTTCAAAACTTTGGTATATAAAGTTTGAAAACATTGGTATCTGTTTTTTATTTTACAAAATTAGCTTATATTTTAATTTTTTTAAGAAGTAAATAGCAAAATAAATTAATAAGTGTGAGTAATATTTGTAAGTTTAAATTAAAAAAAAAATAGTTACTAAATAATACCTTAATTTTGAAGATATATATTAAGCTAACCATATCATTTTCCACACACTTTTATGAAACTATCTTATTTTCATAGAAACAATTAAAAATAAACTAGAAACTGGGAGGAATTTCTCCCAATAATAATAATAATAATAATAATAATATACTGAACACCATTGTGTTTTTGACACTTATGAGAGAGAAATGAAATGAAGAAAAATATAAGAGAGTGTTTTTCATTTTCTTTTTTAAAGTAAATAGTTTTTTAAACTTGCGAGTCTAAACAAAAATTGAACATAACTCAACTGATATAAAGTTTATATTATTGACTTCAAAGTTAGATATTTGGTTCCTTCAATGTATTGTCTAAAAAAATTCGTAAATCTCTTAAGGTCACTAATTTTGTGGAACTTGTTGAAGTTGTTACTTCCTTAGGTAGCATCATTATAAGTATAGAAGTTGGAATCTATCTTTTTGAGTCAAGACAAATTTTTTGATTCTCTAGAATTTACTTGAATTGAAAGTCACAACTATTTTAACTTGAATTGAAAGTCACAACTATTTTAATACACAAAATTCAAATTTTTGTTGATAATATGCTAGCTTTCTTTTGTCCAAAATTTATTATGGAATTCTCTTTTAGTCCTCAAAATCGTAATTCAATTGCACACAAGTCTATAAATATCATGAGCGAGGGGTAAATAAAATGTTTGGATTTAATAAAGAGGTTAGAGATGATGGATTCGATCACCACCTATCTAGGATTTAATATCCTACAAATTTCCTTGCCGCTCAAATGTTGTAGGATCAAACGGATTGTCCCGTGAAGTTAGTCAAAGTGCGATAAGTTGGTTCAAATGATCACGATAGATTAAAAAAGAAAATAAATAAATAAAATTGTTCACACGTCTAACTTGTCGTGCTTGATCTTAAGGATAAGAATTGAAGGCCACCCTTCATGGGTGGAGTATGTCTTAGTTTTTCTTTACAAAAATAAAAAAAAAAAATATAGTCCCTAAGTGTTTTAGTTTAGTTTCTATTTAGTTCTATAATTAAAAATGTTATACTCATAGTTATTAAAGTTTTGAGTTTGATTTTAATTTAGTCCATAGGTTTCAAAATGTAACAATTTTACCTTTCAATTTGAGTTTCAATTCAATTTAGGTTCTAGGTTTCAATATTTTACACTTTTAACATCGACTTTTCATTAAATATTCATTTTCTGTTTTTATATCTATTAGTTCATTTGATAAAATTAACCAAACTTAAAACTTAAAGACTAAAAGCATAATATTTTGATATTTAAGGACCAAATCGACTAAACCCAAAACATAATGGCCAAAAACATGTTTTTCCGAAACAAAAAATAAGTAGGTATAAAATTGAGAAATAAATAATTTCGAGCTAGAGTAAATCATTGAATAATTATTGTAAATGACAAAATTGTTGAAAATATTTTTAAATATAGTATAATGTTAAGTGATAGACGCAAATAAACTATTATCATCTATTATCGTCAATAATATTTTAGTATATTTGTAAATAAGTTGACTCATACTATTTCTATATTATCCAATTTTCCCCTAAATTATTACTTATTACTGGAAATTTGGAATAAGATCCTTAAAAACAAAAGTGGGTCGGGTCGGGTCTACAAGGAGAGTATTTTATTGGGCCATCGGCGTTGGCATTTGGTTTTGGAATGTAATTCGATTTCGACCCCAAAACCGACGACTGTGGGAATCGGAAAACTCATAAACCCCACTCTTCACTTTGTGATTTCAGAGCTTCCAACACACCGAAAATGGCGACCGAAGAAGAAAGCACTGTCAAGGAGCCATTGGATCTCATAAGGTTGAGTCTTGACGAACGTATTTACGTCAAGCTTCGCTCTGACCGCGAACTCCGCGGCAAACTCCATGTACATCCTCCTTCATTACTTTTTTTTTTTTTTTTTCCTGTTTCTTTTCTCTAATTACGTTGTCTCTCTATCTCTCTATTTACCCCTTTAATAGAATGGCCCCATTGTTGGTTTATCTAGTGATTTTTTTTTTCTTTCGGTCAAATGAATATCCTGGAGAATTAGGGTTTTGTAATCGTTTGAGTTTCTTGATGGGGTTCCCTTGAAATTTGTTTACACTCATTTTCTTGGAAAAAAGGCTACACTTTAGTTGCTCCCAGTAACCCATTAATCTTTCTTCTATTGAGTTTTTGCGTTTGGGATGGGGCAGGGGCTGGTTTCGAACTTCTCTATTTTTGCGGTAATGAAATTGGATGAATCCGGAAAAAGTGCCCTAACGGTGAAAAGTGTCAAAGTCAGAGATCTCTGCTCTTACCCTTTGGAAATTTAGTTGAACGACGACTGTTTTAGCATGGTCTGCTTCTGATTATCTACCGATATGTTCCATTGTGAATGTGATTAACAGAGACCCCAAATATTACAAATATTTAACGAATAGGTCAATTGTTTTAGCTTAAGATGTTGATTATGATTAGTAGCTGATCTGTCTATTGCATTTCTTTTTAGTTTTGAGATGCTATTGTGGATGGAAAATTTTCAGCTTTCATTAAAATGTCTTTTCATTTTTATCTTTGATTACTGAGATTTTCCTTTCCTGGAGTTTTAACTGCTTTCTGTTGCTTGCTGTCATGTGTTGCAGGCTTATGATCAGCATCTTAATATGATTCTAGGTGACGTTGAAGAAATTGTTACAACAGTAGAAATTGATGATGAGACTTATGAAGAAATTGTTCGGGTATGCCTGTTTTCTTAATCCCCCCCCCCCCCCCCCCCCCCCCCCCCC
>QLSR01001484.1:818022-836671 GCA_031780015.1 Citrullus colocynthis
CCCCCCCCCCCCCCCCCCCCCCTCTCTCAAGGGTACGGGAATTATTCATAGAAAGAGAGTTTGCCAAAAATTTAAGGAAAAAAACGAGTCCTGCATTGGAGTTGTTTGTAACTCTGTACCAATCTTTGTGGTTAACTCGAATGTAGTAGAGTTAAATAGTGTTCCTAAGAGAATAGTCGAGGTGGGCATAAGTTGGTTGGGATACCATGCATTTAAAAAAAAAGTCTTGGTGTTTAAGTTGAAGCATTCGGCTCCATGCTGTAAAACAAACGTGTACTACATACTCAGTGTCCATTTCATAAGCACTTAATTTACCACCATGACTAGAGAAAACTACCCTGCAAAAGATAGTTTTGAATAAATGGCTAAGAAGTAAAAAAGGAGATATAGTGTCAATAAATGGATAAGAGGTCATGGATTCAATCCATGGTGGCTACCTATCTAAGAATCAATATCCTATGAGTTTATTTGACACCCAAATGTTGTAGGATCAGATGGGTTGTCTTGTGACATTAGTCGAAATGCACATAAGTTGGTCTAGACACTCACGGATAAAATATAGATATATATAGTTTTGAACATTTGAATACTATAAGTCTGTCTCATTTTCAGGTAAATCAGGTGAGTTTTCAGAAATGAACACTGGATTACCATTGTACAAAGTGTTTTTAAAGGAATTACGGAAATAAATACCTATTGCTCAAAAGTTTGAGTTTAATACCAAAGGAATGAAAGAGAAGAAAAATGCCTTGTGCCCCTCAAGCTAGTTGATAGAGTCCATCCCATACTTGATATGTTAACTCCAGTATTTCTCTTTTGCATACAGTATACTTCAATTGAAATTTTACGTACTTGTCTATTTTCCTTTCCAGACATCCAGGCGTACTGTCCCATTTCTTTTTGTTAGAGGAGATGGTGTCATATTGGTTTCACCTCCACTGAGGACTGTGTAACTAAACTATCAGTCAATTGCGTGCATCCTTAATGGGAACTTCTTATTCATCTTCTCTACCAAATTGACTGGAGCTGGAATTACTGTCAAGTACTCGACCCCGTTCATAGACTAGGCATTATCCTTGAATATGTTGTTCTATTACATAAACTAGTTAGTTTCGATATATTTGAGTCGTAATTGTAGTTTTTGACATTTTAATTGGCTGGACAAGTTGTATGCCTTCAGATTTTGAATGCAAGGCCAAGTACACGAAACTTGAAATTGTGCATCTAAGCCAATAGAGAATCAAGCTTCGCTCGGTTTCTTATCTGTTTTTCTTCGTCTTCATCCTTATTGAAAAGTTTGTTTTGTGGATTCTTGAACTTGCTTATTTTTACAAAGGTCATTAGATATATTTGTTAATGGAGTCATGGATTGATCTCAAGTGAGCTCTGGAACCGTTATTACCGGTTTCTTCGTGTTGATTTGTTTCAGGCACAATGACATAAAATTATTATCCTTTGTATTTCTTTATTCCCATCACATCTTTTGATCGCTAAAACTATGGAATGACATAATGAATTAAAAGTACATTTCAATTTGTTTACTTGAATAGCTTTTCAATCCGGCAATTTTCACTAGATCAAAGACAACATTCAGATTTTCTTTATTCAAGTCCACAGGAACTCGTTTATTCATCGCAATATACACTAAAATCAGGTTGATGAGGCAAATGTAAATGGTCCAAACCTGAAAAACAGGACCTCTCGATCACCTCACTCAAATTAGATTATAGATGCTTCTCTTCATAAATATTCAAACTTCATAATCTTATTCCATAGTTTTCTTCATTAAATCAGAAATTTCTCTGCGGACACTTCCTAGCAGCTTCAATTTGCGCACGACAAGGAAGACAATTCATACACAATACAGCTCCATTGCCTTCTACTTCATATGCCAAACTCCTTGCTTTGAACAGCTTTAACCAAAAACTCCGCCCCAAACTTTAGGCAAATAGTAAGTTGATACATTCCAATTCCTACAGCTTTGTAGTCATTTCAATCTAACACAATGTTTAACAGCAATCCATTGCAAAAACTCCATCACATTAGTGAACGATGCTGGCCACAGTGATCATATAAGCAGCACATGTTCTGCAGTACAAAAATCGACAACCTATCAATATCATATTTACCTTTATTACTTTTACTTTTATGGTAAGAAACCAAGCTTTCAGTGAGAAAAATAAAAGAGTCTACATATGCATACAAAAATACAAGACCACAAAAAGAGTCCTCGATCACAAGAAAGTATTCCAATCCAAAAGACTGATACCAGATCGATAATACTAAGAATGATTAACAGGGGCTTAACAAATATTTACCTTTGCTTTTAAAAATCCCTTCCAGGAATTTTGATCGAAGTTATCAAGTCGTGCGAAACTTAAGAAACAGTGAAACAGGGTGCTGTGGGCATATGACAAATGACTGAAAATTTAGAATGATATAAAGTTCTAGCGAGTACCTACAAGTCATGCAGGACCATCATCAAAGAGAGACTGATAGAATCTCTTCCTTTCTTCTGGCTCAAGTAAACCTCCTAGATTGTTTCCTTGGCCATCTGGATCATCTGGTTCAAAATCTTTCCTCTTGTTCTTTTCTGATCTACCCAAAAGCATTCCCTTCATTCTCTTCTTTTCTAAATTCATCAAATGATGTCGTTTGTTAAATTCATGAAGTCCCTCCTGCATCAGTTCTCCAAACTTCTCCTTGACAACCACTAGTGGATCTTTCTCAATTAGTTCTGATCCATTATACCCTTCTCTAAGAACAACAGTGTAAATCTGATACTTGTTTGAGACATAGAATATGCCAGGGTGCTTAAGCAGCAGTGCATTCAACTTCAATGGCAGACCAAATTCCTTGCTGAAATGTCCAAGCTTCACAATCGATGCTTTCTTCCATAATGTCAACGACAATATCTCATGAATCAACCCCACTGTCCTCTTTTCCATCTCCTTTGAACCTTGCACCAAGCCTGCAGGGTTTACATATGGTGAAACATATGGAGAGGCATTAAATTCATGAAACTTTTCCCATGAATTTACCCAAGTAGTTGGCAATGAGCAGGAGAAAGCTGGGTCAACTCCCTGCTTGGAAGCTGAAGATTCGATGCTGGAAATTGCTAGTTCTGGTTTCCAAGTGATCAGTTCTATTTCCATTGAGTTCTTTTTTCCAGTATAATTTACAATTCGAAACATATCTGAATGTTTGGGAACGATTCTTATCAAGTAGTCATCTGAGAGCCCAAAATTCCGCCTTAATTCACCAAGTTTTACGACATTTAGTCTCTGATTTGAAGCCATCATCAGCAACTTTGCCAACCGTTTGACAATAGCAGGCTCCTGCATATCTTTGACAGCTTCTTCCTCTTCAACCAAAGCCATCATCCTCTTTGTTAGCCGAAAGTAGTGCTCATCATTGTGGAGATAAACTTCAAAGCAGCAAGGGTACTTTTTCAGCCAGTTAAGGGCTTTTCCTTGAAGGTCGAGGGTTTTGAACTTCTTTTGGAGAAATTTTACAGGTGCTGCCTGATCGGGGCAACGAAGGATGATATTCTTGATTTGGTTATTGACAATCCATCGACGATTACGAGATAGAGCTGATTCAAGGTCTGGATCTTTCTTCATTGACCATAGAGAAAAGTTCCTAAGGAAGTATTTGAGGGCATAAGAAGAAGAGAGCCTAGGATTCCAATACATGAACTTCTGCAATATTTTATACATCATTTATCGACGGTTCGAATACCATCATATGTCTCGACTCTCGTGGCAGAGACACGCCTGTGGGAAGATGATTGAATTGAACAAAACACATTGTAAGAATCTAAATGAAACAGGTAAAGAAGGAAAAAGAATCTGTTCCACGAAAAAAGCAAACGAAAGCAATTAAACAGGTGATCATTAGTTGTGTTGAGTAGGGGTACAAATCGTTAAGAGAAAATACAAGCCTGCCACACTATCATCGGTTTCAGTCATCAAGAACTGAAAACATAATTTTCCTTATCCCAAAGATTAAATTAGCAATAAAATGGCAAGTCAAATGGTTCAAGATCAAGTCCACCAAAAAATTCAATGACAAATCGTACCACAAAGTTATATTACTGGTGATACTGAAAGCAAGCCATATGATTGACCATTTGGAGAGTTTGTCCATCCTATTTTCTACCCCCTTCCTTTTCAAATTCTAAAGTCAAAAGCTCCAAAATTATTTGGGTAAGATCTTAAGGGAAAACATAGGTTATAAAATTTGGATATTTTGAACTTAATAAAAAAATCCAATGAATGATTAATGAATTTTTCTTGCACTTGAATTCAATTTCTCAAATTGAACTCCAGGTAACAATTCTAGTTAATCAAATCAACTCCAACTTAATCAGACAAGATAAAATCCTAATACGCTCAAACAGTTAGAATTAGTTTTATCCAAAAACACGGGACATTACACATAGCATAAGAATTAAAAGAACTAATATTTCCAATATTTAGAGCAGTGCTGACTGAAACATTCAAATATGGTGAAATTGAAAGGAACAAATTATATTTACAGCTAACAGAAAATTCAAACAAACCAAAGGTGGATTTCTTGCAAGTTAATCAAGTTTTGAAATTCTATGTGAAGCAGTGGATACGAGTATCACCTCTATATGAACCAAGATTTTATTTCCCTTGCAAATTTCTTTTTCTTTAACAACCTCACGTTAGGAAGCTTGGGTTCACGTAGACTGTTTGCATTGTAAACAAAATGGATTTCAGAAACCTAGATTTGTGAAATCTATGTTTGGTAATGTGTTCATAAAATTTACATTGTATAATGTAAATTTTATAAGCTTGATTTTATGCAGCAGATGGGCTAGGAATAAGTAAACTCAAGTTTCTTGATCCTAGATTATACAAATCTAAATCATGAATCAAACGCTCCCTACAGGATTGTCATATACCTGGTCTAACCTGTTCCAATCTTGTAGATTTTTATCTTTCTAATCTTTCAACTACAAATAGTTGCATGTTTATTGCTTTTTCCACTAAAGTAGTCAAAATGGGACCAAGTCCCCATTGAATTTCATGGGTTTCTTTTGAAAACTCTAACCTGCGTAAAGAAATGACATCCATAGAATTTCATGGATTACCATTGAAAATTATAATCCGAAAAAAGAAACTATATTTTGTAACAAGTTATTACTTTAACTCTCAACTTCTCCTGCAAAGATATCTAGACTATGCTAGGATGACATCTGACCTTTTGGTTGAAAGTATGACTTAACCATTTGAACTATGCTTAGGTTAATTGAGACGAAAGGCAAACAAAATCACCAAATTTGCCAAAAAATATCATAACCCCAAAATTTGGAAACTGACCACATTAGCATAAAAATGAAAAGAACTAATACTTCCAATATTTAGTGCAGTGCTAACTGCTAACTGAAACATTCCAATATGATGAAATTGAAAGAAACAAATAATATTTACAGCAAACAGAACATTCAAACAAACCAAAGGTGGATCTCCTGCAAGTTAATCAAGTTCTGAGATTCTATGTGAAACAGTGGATGTGAGTATCAACTATCACCTCTATATGAACGAAGATTTGATTTGAGATGTCGTTTTTACTATCTACTAAGACTTGAAGAACTCTAAGGGAATATTTCCCAGGCATTTTTTTTCCTTTTCTTTAACAATCCTCATGTTAGGAAGCTTGGGTTCACGTAATCTGTTTGCATTGTGAAAGAAATGGATTTCAGAAACCTAGATTTGTGAACTTGTAACTTCACATAAGCAAACTCAAGTTTCTTAATCCTAGACTATACAAATGAAACTCATGAATCAAACACTCCCTAAAGGACTGTTATATCCAGGTCTAACATGTACCATTCTGCTAGATCTTTCTCTTTCAAATCAAACAACTACAAATAGTTGTATGTTTGTTGCTTTGTGCACTATAGTAGTCAAAATGGGACCAAGCACCCAAAGAATTTCATGGCTTACTTTTGAAATTTCTATCCTGCATAAAGAAATGATATCCATAGAATTTTATGTATCACTATAGAAAATTATAATCCGGAAAAAGAAATTATATTTTGTAACCAGTTATTACTTTTAACTCTCAACTTCACCCACAGAGATATCTATGATTTCATAGGGATCTGAGCTTCTGACCTTTTGGTTGAAGTATGCTTAGGTTGATCGAGATGAAAAGCAAACAAAATTGACCACATTTGCAAAAATAATCATAACCACATCAAGAATTTTCAGTACCTAACAAAATGTAAGGCAAAAAATGAAGTTCAACAGATGATGACAGTCAAATACAAGGGAAAAGGAGACACCAGAAACTCAAACCCAGAGCTGACACACTTAAAACAACCCAGTAAAATGGGGTTCGGAATCCCCAAAAGGAACATACACATAAAACACATAATCAAAATACATAATCTAAGAAATCACTGCAAACATTAATTCGGGCAAAAGAGATTCGAAATGAACATTCCAAAGTCAAAGACGTGAATTATAATTAAAAACCCAGAAAAGTAAAAGATTAAACAGCTTGGGAAAGTTCCTAGAAATGAAAGTTTCAAGTAGAAATCAAAGCGTCCGACAGAAAAGGGTTAAAGAACTAGATATTCTGGTTTCCATTTACCTGACTAAGTAGAATTGTAGAAGTGGGGTAATTGGTTTTGCTTCTGTCACCGGAAATGACGATCGCTTTGAATCGGACCGGCGTCGTTGGTGATCGGAGCTGCGTTTTAGGCTGAGGAAGGAGAAAAGCCTTTGCCAAATGTCGGCCCACCAAATATTTGATCCAATAACTTCCAACCCATTTAAGAAAGAAAATTTTAGAGATGGTTCAGAAACAAAATTTCACAAATATTCTAAAGTTGTTATATAATTCATATCTAGATTTTATCCTAATTCTATGACAAATATAATTTCAATACTCATTCTCTAGCTTATTAAAATTTTAAAATTCTTACCATTTAGTAATAATTAAAAAACAATAAAAAATTCAATTAATATTAAAAAATTCGTATTATAAATTAATATTGTATATCTTGTAATTAATGTGAAGACATTATTTAATGAATACTATTTTATTCTTTCACTTATATAGTGTTAATCCCTTCAATTTAGGAATATTCTTTTGTTAATTTTTTTTAGCTTTTTGGATTATTATTTAATAAATATTATTTTATTCTTTCACTTATATGACATTTATGTATATATTCAATATTATTTCAAATATGTATGAGATTTATTCCAAATGTATTTAGAAAAAATATAAATTTAAGATTTTATATAATATATACTTCATATTTTAATGTTAGTCTCGTTTATATATATTCCACATTCTTTGTCATATATACACATGTATATTATATCGAGATAGATGGTGTCCTTCGATTATTTGAAATATACTCATAAATTTAAAATTGAGAACAAAATGTACACATAAATCTCATATATACTATGTACTATAACCTATATGACTTTTATGTATGAGTTATTAATGATTGTCAGGCGTGTGAATATGGTATTTTTTTTTTCCATATGTTTTTATGAGTATGGAAAAAATCATTTAAGGTGTGTACATATGACATTTGGGCTAGATTTTTGTGTAATATTTCATCTCCTTAGGCTATTCATGAAAAAAAAAAGTTTAAGATAATTTTGTAATTAGACCTATATAATTAGGTTATATGGGTAGAAAGCCCTTTAAGAAACTTCAATCTTCAAATAATAATAATAATAATAATAGGATTAAAATATCATTTCTATTCCTATACTTTGAAGTTTGTTCAATTTTAGTTCTCGTACTTTTAATTATCCAATTTTAGTCTCTATAGTTTCAATAAGTCTATAATTTAATCTCTCAAAGTTAAATTAATTAAAAAATAATAATAATATTGAAATATAATATGTGTATATGTTTTCAAAATTTATTATAAAAATGTTAATAGATAAAAAAAAAATCTTAAAAAATTAACAATAAACTTGCATTGGAGACTAAATCTAAGATTTAAGTATAGGAACTAAAATTGAACCAACTTTAAAATGCACGTGAAATCTTGCAGTTTTGATTAAATCTGGTAAGAAATTGTCAATTTTAAGTTAGTGATATATTAATTTATAATTTATATCATAGTTATTTTCTTAAAAAAGGATGAACAAAATCTTGTTATCATTTAATATTTTTTTACAGCGATTTTGAGATTGTGTCATGTTTCTTTAAAAAGGATGAACAAAATCGTGTTATTATTCAATATTTTTCTACAACCATTTTGATATTGTGTCATATTTTATGACAGTCAAATAGATGCCTCTTTTATAGTTTTTAAAGTAAAATATTAAACAATTTTTTTCTTGAATCTCGAAATTCTAATTTTAACATTTTTATCAAGATTTATTCTCAATAAAAACTAGATTTTTATTAAAAATGAATCTTCTTCTTATTTCCAAAGAAATGAGGTTGTTTATACTTACCGTTCTTAAGTTTCCTCTCAAAATCATTTTTTCATTGTATTTGATTTAAAAAGTAAGAACTATATTTTTTTTAATATCAATCCTAAATCACATGTAACACATATGAGTGGTTAAAAATAAAAAATTATTCTATTTCATTATATAGAGGTGAGATTAAGATTGAGATTAAATTGGGAAGACTAGATCAATTTTACAAATCTATCTTCCCTAATTTTCTATTAATATCTCCATGTTCTTGATATGTTCAGGTCGTATATCTCAACTTTTTGTTTTTTTCTCCACATCTTATAGTTGTTTCTTTCTTAAGATCTCATAAAAAAATCAATACATTATTTGTTGCAATTAGATAAGAACACAAATTTAAAAGATAAAAAATCGGGTAAACCAAAAATGGTGGAGATCTTTGTAATCTATAAAACGAAATGAATTTTATTGGAACTAATATTCATAGCTAAATTCATTACAATTAGATAAAAAAAAATTAATAATAGGAATTGGGTAAAACAAATCGGATGGAGAGCTTGAGATTATTTTGTTTCTTCTTCCTTGTCTTTCATCCTCCTATCTCATACACATCTTTTTCAACCATACATAAAATGAAAAATATATATAAAATTAAATGAGATACTAAAATTTTTAGAAAAAAATAAATTAATTAAAATAGACGAGGTTGGATGCATTAACTTCTTTTAAGAAAAAGAAACAAAAAAGGAAAAAAGTCAAGAAATAGCCAGATAAATAAATAAAGGAATCCACCAAAAAAAATAAAATAAAATAAACAAATAAACAAACATATATTGTGGAAAAAAATTGAAAATGATAACCTAGACTAAGGGCAAAACTTTAAAAGAAATTCATAAAATTGGTATATAACTATCTAAGAAAATGGTTAGATGGATTATGACTCTTTAAATCGCTACCACTCAAACAAAATAAATAAGCTCATAAATCAAATTTCTCCAAAACTCAAAAAAATTGTGATAAAGTAAATGAAAATGCCTATGAAAACAAACTGCGAGGAAATAAAACGAGGAAGAAACAAAAGTAACAATTTCGATTAACATATATAGTGGTGATCATTGTAACTCATAAAATAAAGTGAATTATACTAGAGTGAATATTCATATCAAAATCCAATCCACTTAGATAAAAAATAATAATAATAATAATAATAATAATAATAATAATAATAATAATAATAATAATAAGAATTGAATAAAACAAATCACATGAGATCACAAAATTTATAACATCATGAGAGAGAAAGTGGACGTACTATTTCCTCGCTTAAGATTATTTTGTTCTTCTTTCTCCTCTTTCATCCTCCTATCCCATATATGTTCTTCCTTCTCCAACCATACACAAAATGAGAAGTAAATATAAAATTAAATGTTGTATTAAAAATTTTAAAAAAGAATAAATAATGCATTAACTTTTTTAAAAAAAATTAAAAGTCAAGAAATAGCCAGATAAATAAATAAAGGAATCCACCAAAAAAAATAAAATAAAATAAACAAATAAACAAACATATATTGTGGAAAAAAATTGAAAATGATAACCTAGACTAAGGGCAAAACTTTAAAAGAAATTCATAAATATGTATATCAAAATATCTAAAAAAAAAAAACCAGAAAAATTTTCATTGAACTAAAAACGAAGTCAAAATAAAATAATTCAATTTCATTAATAACTTTCTCATTAATAACTTTCACCGTTTCCTCTACAACCATCATAAACAAAACAAAGAGACATTAAATGAAAAATAACCAAAATCGAAATAGTTTTTGAAAAATCAAAACCAAATTTCGACGATTCCAGTGCTTCCAACAATTTCCTTCTTTCTAAAAGTACTCCTCCGAAGTCGAAGGTTACCATCAAGATACGCCACAGAGGGTCTTCTTCAATTTTCTTCGATTTTATAAGTGATCTTCTCATATATATATATAGATCTCATTATATGGTTACAATTCTGCCATGAGGTGTAAGATGTACATTGAAGGGGTCTTATGTTGTTGCTATTAGGTGTGAGGTATAACTTGAAGGGAGTTTAGAGGGCAAAGTTGAGATTATAAAAATATGTAAGGGCAAAAAGGGAAAGAAAAAATTCTCCCTTATTGCCTCATTTATATATACTAGATGGAAGAAACGTGCGATGTACGTGGCTTAGGAATTTTTAGAATAAAATGTTTATTTTAATCGAATATTTGTGTAGTATAATTAGTAAATGTACGACATGTAATAAAGTAATTTTAAGCAATCACGTGTAAAACTATATGTATTATTTAAAGCTAACTTTATCGATTGTTAATGTTTGTAAATTATAATATGTTATAATATGAAATTGGAAGAAAAGTATTTGCACAATAGTTTATCACTCCTCTCTAGCTTTCAAATTCATACTTAGTTATATCTAAAATGTATTTTATTTATTATTCTTTTGAATAATCATTTTTCATTAAAACTAATTTGAAGACTAAAATTAAAATTCAGTAAAATAACAGCAAAGACCCATATGTCTCAAAAAAAAGAGAGAAAAACCCATATGTTTAAAAATAAAAAGGTAACATATTTTCTTTTACCCATATGCCTCACAATGTCACTTTTGTAGATCTTCTAAATCTACAAAATCTAGTTCAACGAAGATGTTGCTAGTCGTTGTTGTAGCAATGCTCAATTCTCCTAACAAATGGAAGAAAATAAAATGTTAAACTTAAAATTATTTTTCTCCTTTATCACAGTGTTAAGTCTTGGTTTCCAGAACTTACCTTCATATGTATCTATCTTAACATTGAATGCCAAGATGATAGGATGGTAAGTAATTAGATCTTCTAATTTAGAGCATTCATTGATTGCCAAATCAATTCCATAATGTGAATTTAATTGACTTGCCCCTATAAAATAAATAACTGATTGTTAACATAAAGTTTAAAAAATCTAAGTCATATATTGAATTTTGTTTACCTCTGTTCTATAAAAAAATATCTCTCTCTTGATCACTGTTTTGTTGTTTGCATTCTTCATTTTAATATCAACCATTGATCTTATAGAGAACATAACCCCCATGAAATCTACAAAATGGAGTAGTTAATTTAAAAAACAAATGAACAATATCTTAATCTAATATAAAAATTGGTAAACAAAATTGTTACCTATCATATGTCCTTTCATGGTAAAGGATTCAATATCAGAAATGACGATATTACACTTCAAGTTATGGAGAGGAAATGGTTCATCGATTTCTTTGATGACCGTAGATGAAGAAAGAGTAATTTCAATTTTATCATTTACATTAGCATATTTATTGTTCATTTTTATATTCTCATTTTCAATTATGTAGATATTATCTTTTTTTAATATCATTTCCAATATTCTCTATAACATTATTGAACATTACAACCTGGATTTTTGAACCTTGGAGGAAGCAAAAAAAAATGGAAAAATAGATTACAGATAGGTGGAAGAAATTTTAACACATAATAAACTAATGGGGCTACACGTAAAAATAGAGAAAATGGAAGGACAAAATGGAATATCTACCCAAACTTGTGCAAAAATGAAAGATTTACCAACATCATGCAAAAATAACTCATGTTTCTTGACTGAATCCAAAAATTATATATGAAGGAAGAAAAACATACCTCTTGGTTGCGAAAATTAAATTTCTGAACCTTCAAATCTCCATTCTGACAACATTCGACATTTCCTTTACGAAGAATGAAAACCTTTAATCTTCATTCTCTTTGGAATACTTTGATTCTCTAATAACAGAAATCATCTTCTCAATTATTTTTTGAATGTAATAGGGAAACAACAAACTGATTATTGGTTTTTATAATATGTGAAAGGGTATGTAGGATTTGTAGAAAAGTTGTAATTTGAGAATTAAAATGGGTAATTTTTTCTAAAAAAATGAAAAGGTATAATTTGTAGACGTTAGTCTACCTCTTTTGAAAAGGCATATTTTGTATTTTTTTTAAAAAAAAACATATCTAATTAAATTTTGAAAATTAACCACTTTCAATGATATTTTTGTAAATAAATTTGATTGTGCACCTAAAATTTTGAAAACAAATCACTTCAATTGTATTTTTGTAAATAAATTCATTGTGCCCCTAAAATTTTGAAAAAGAAAAATCACTTCAGAGAGAAATCATCCTAATATGTTTAAGGAAATGTGTTATGTGACTTTTCCTGTAAAGTGCTGATTAGAACTTTACGAGAAAATTCACATAATACATTTCCTTCCTGGTAAGTTTTCCTTGTATCTACCAGCAAAGTTCAAAACTACCCTCTTTTCATTTTGAAAGTCTAAGTGTCCAATTTTTTTCAAAAAACAAAAGATTTATTCATTTGAGGTCCTAGAAGTCATGGTTCTTTTTCAGAATGAATTGGACAGAAACCCAAGTCCAAAATAGTTAAAGTCCTTCGTGTTTTTTTATACTCCTAACAGAAATCACACAAAAATTCCCCTCCAACATAATATTTCAATGCAAGTGTTGAAAAAAAAAACCCCCTAGAAATGGAATCTAAACAAAGTACCTTTGTTGAAATCGAAGGTACTCGCGTAGAATCTAACTAATGAAAGGTTTTTCAGAGAGGAAGGGACGAAGGAAATTAATAAGGACAAAAATGTCATTTCACATTATGAGGGCGAGAGCATAATGGGTATTTATTTAAAAATTGAGAGCAAAGTGGGAAGTGAAAAATTCTCCACTTATACGCCCATTTAATATAGTAGAGACTAGTCAAGAAATACGTGAAATCTTGCACTTCTTTTAAATAGTGATTTTACACTAGAAAAGTCACACCCACCCGATGAAAAGCAATATGAGAATTTATGAAAAACGGAAGGACAAAAGGACATGTAAAGATTCTACTTATATAACCCATTTTAATGTGAAGTCACACAAAACTATGCATTATTTCACCGTATTAATTACAACTTTCATTCAATTAAATTTTTTTTTTTTGTATTTTTTCTAAATTTTGGATCTCATGAAATTATTTTTTTAAGAATGTAAATGCAATTATGTATTTTGTTTTTCTTATACACATGCATCTCACATATACATTGGAAGAATCAATGCACAAATTCGATGTGTGTAACCACCTCCACCTAGAAAAGATGCATCCAATTCACATCTATTGCATCCTATCTCAAAGAGTCACGTTCTGTCAACATAAATTGCACTTATTCGAAAAGTCATCTTCACTGTTTTTCAAACGGACACCTACATTTGAAAGTCACTACTCGACGAAAAGCAATATGAGAATTTATTTAAAATGTAAGGGTAAGAGAGGCATATAAAGATTGTCCTTATGTAGCCCTTTTTAATATAGTAAAGATTATAGATGAGACCAAAATGATATTTTAACCTAATAAGGTTAATAATAATAAATAAAGAAACTTTAAATAAAATAAAATAAAATATTTCATTCCTTTGTAAAAAAAATAAGGCCTCGTTTTGTGACCATTTTTTCAAAAAAAATTAAGCCAATAGGCACTATTTATACCTCCAAATTTATTTATTTGTTGTTTAGTTTTTACTGATAGTTTAAAAAACCAAGCTAAATTTTGAAAACTAAGAAAAGTAACTTTTAAAATTTTATTTTTGTTTTTGAAATTTGGCTAAGAATTCAACCGTTGTATTTAATAAAAATGTTGTAAGAAATGTGGAGGAAATAGGCTTAATTTTTAAAAACAAAAACCAAAAAACGAGATGGTTACCAAATGGGGGTAAAATATTTCGTTTGATTAGATAACAACTTCTTTTTTATATAAAAAAAGGAAACTTTTTTCATTTTATGATATTAAAAATAGCATGTCAATTAAGTTGGGCTTATTTTAACTATTTCATCTTATAATAAACAGTTTGGTTTGAAATTAATTACAAATTTTCAAACCAATGTTGGAGTGTAAAAATAGATTTTTGAAACGCAACAAAAACTTAGGCCGTGAAAATACAAGATAAACAATTAAAAACATGTGGTTTGGGGTATTTATTTTCAAAAATGATTTCCAAAAACAATCCTAAAGATAGCTCGTTTTCAAAAACAATAAATTCTCATTTTCTTTGTTTCCAAAAATTACGAACATGGAATACATTCTTTCAGTAACATGTTTCTATTAGACAATGCATACAAATTGAACGTTGCAACTTTTTTTTCCTAAAAAACGAGAAGTTGCTCTCTATCTACAAATTGTATCACTTATCAATTTTAAATGAAAAGTTTTTTTTTATTATTATAATATAGAAAAATTATTATAAATAGAAAAAATATCAAATTATTTATAAATACAGAAAAATTTTATATCTGTCAGCGATAAATCACAATAGACTTCTATCGCTTGAGAAATAGAAGTCTATCGCGGTTTACCACTAATAAACTGTGAAACTTTTTTATATTTATAAATAGTTTTGCTCATTTTGCTATATTTAAAAATATCTTTATAAAATATTTGAAGCAAGATGAATATACCATTAATTTAATTAGTTGAAAATCGTGTAAACATTAATCCTACGAATTTATCGTATATTGATTTTCAATAAAAAGACTTATTATTTCCTTTTTATTGTTGGAAATTTTTTATTTTCCTTTCTCTTATTAACAATAACAAGTGAGTTCATCATACAACAATAAAAGGCTATATTAAATTAGTTTTTTCGTATCTAGAATAATGAATTTGACCAATAACACAAATTAATGTTTTCTTGCACATTTTCAAATTCACAACTAAACAAAAAGTTTTAATTTTAAATTAATTCAAATTTCAACTTTTTAAATTGGAATTAGATAGTAGAGGAAAAATGACATTTTTGCTTTTTACTAAATTCTTTGGTTTTGAAAACAAAATTTTGATCATGAACCACACGAAACCTTAATTATCTAGAGTAAAAATAAATAAATAAACCTACCAAAATAAGTGAAAATATAGTTATGAATAACTAATTACAAACTATGCTAATACCACAAAAGAATAATGTTGGTGCAACATTTATTAATTTAATTTAACTTAACTTAATTATGCAACAAACTACTAGATTAAAAACCCATTTGGATGGACTTGAAAAAAAAAGTGTTTTTCAAGAAAATTATTTTGATAAAAATTACTTAAAATAGACTTCAAAATTGACGAGGGGTTGTCAAAGACTCCAAATTTTTTTTCAAAATGACTTATTTTTTAAATTAAACACTTGAAAATATATTCCAAACACACCCAAAATTAAATAGTTTGTCATAAAACTTATAATCTCACATTTCATAATTTTTATTTTTTTCAAGTTCACCATACAAAATTCAAAGATAAGTTGAGTTATATTGAAGTTGATAACAACTTTTTTCGAGGACCTCATCTCGATATGGATTTAGTTATAGGATGGAGATTCTTTTGTTGGCTTGATCTTGGGTATCTGTGTTTCTCTAACTCTAAATTTTACTATTTCATAGTTAAATTTATCTTTATACCATATAGAAAAATATCTACATAAAAAAAAAAAAAGAGAACTAAACTAGAAACTGACAACATATTTAAATAATATTAGAAAAATTTTAGGAAATTCAATTTGGATTCTCATCCCCCATTAATTTTGGAAATATAATGAAATAAGTAATGAAGCATCTAGGTTAGTTTGATCTTTAATTAATTAGTCAACATATCCTTCCTTTTCCCTAAAAAATAAAAAATAAAAAAAAAACCCTTTTAGTCGTAATTTAGTAGTAAAGACCAACAATATTAAAATAAAAAACCATCTTATAATTTAAATCAGCAAACTTTTACATCACTTATAGTGTTCCAAGGACAAAAAGATAAGTTATAGCCTTGGTGAACACACATTATACTAAGTTAAAAGACTAAAATAGCTTCAACATATGTCTTCTCCTTGATCTCTCCAATAATCCCCAACACCAACCCAAACTACAAAATTAATTTATTAAAAAAAAATTACTCCTCTCCAATGATTATCAATTATTTGAACATAAGTTTAAATTCTTATTAAAAAAAAAAAAAAAAAACCAATTTATACCCCTAAAATTCGAGGTTGTACCAATTGAAATAATAAACACATAATCCTATATCAATCTAAATTCTAAACCTTTATAAGTGAATCAATTTTAACTAATATGAAACGACTACATTAAAAATGCAATCTCATTTGGTTTTAAATAGGGGAAAAGATACATTTTTGGTCTCTAGGTTTTGAGTCTAGTTTCAAAGTGTTACACTTCTAGTTTTTTAAGTTTTATATTTGATTTCTTTTTAGTCCCTAGGTTTCAAAATATTACAATTTTGCCGTTGAGGTTTAAGTTTTGTTTCAATTTGGTCTCTAGGTACCAGGATTTATATTTTTAACTTTGATTTTTCACTAGGGAACCACTTCAATCCTTGGTTTTAATGTCTATTAATTAATTTAAAATAATGACAATAATTAAAATTAATTAATGTTCGCTATTTTTTCATCATTATTAAAATTAATTTTAAAGTATCACTTCATAATTTGAAAAGAAGGATTATCTGTCACACATGATATAATAATTGTTATGTGCAGTGTTACAACTATTGCACAGACATTCAATGAAACACAAGTAAAGACTTTCGTAACCCAATTTGGTGATATATCACCTACATCTAGAGGATAGTGTGCTGGGAAAGATGCTTTCACTAATTTAAAGTTAAATAATTACAATATTGTACTTATCTATAAATATAAGGCAAATACATTGGCACACGAAAAGCTGAATTTGATGAATGTTCACTTAAGCTCTCCTTTGTGCGTATTAGTGAACTATCACTTAGGCTCTCCCTAAGTATGAGACTCTCTCTCTTCTTCTATCTTCTTCATATGAAGACTACTCCACTTGATGTACATAGATTCCCCCTAAGTTTGAGAATCTCTTCTCAAATAACTATTCAAGCTTGAAGATGATCTCAAGCAACACTTCAAGAACTACAAAACTTCTTACTTCAGAATCTCCAAGATTAACACAAGACTTCATCGTTCGACCACACACGGAATAGAGATCTCAATCAAAGTATTTAAAAGTGGCAACCCTAGCTGGAAAACAACTTCCCTTTAAATATGCAGGAGGGAAACAAGGAAACAATTTTGAACCATAAACAGCAGAACCCAAAAAGGAATAAATACATAAGGAAAAATATAATCTGCAGGAATAACACTTGAGAGACATCCTGTAGAACATTTTTAGAGATGGCCAGCAAAACAACTTATAAACCAAAATTCACACATCCTTAAACAAATAAAGCCAATTTTAGATCTCTAACATAACTATTTTTAATTAATTAGTAGACATTAATATCAAAGGCTACAATTGAATATCTAGAAGAAAAAAATTGAAATTAAAAGTGTAAATCTTGAAACATATGAGCCAAATTGAAACAGAACTCAAATTTTAAGAGTAAAATTGCAACATATTTTGAAACTGAAATTAAAAAATAAATAAATAAATTGTATAATTTTGAAACTTAAAAGACTAAATGAAAACTAGACCCAAAACGACCAAAAAATTATTTTTCCCTTTTAAATACCTACTAAGATAAAAAAATTTCATGTAGTTGAATAAATGGCCAAAATAAATTCTTGAGTTGGCCTTTTTATCTCACTAACAAATGACATATGATCCTTTTTAGTTAAAAAAAATGAGTAGAGGTGAAATCATCGAATCTCTAATTTTTTGATCAATGACGACACATGTCTTATATTAATTGAACTATACTCAAATTTTCTTATAGTATAACAATTGGGATATAAGGATTTGAACGTCTCTAACCTAAAAAAAATAATAATAAATATTAATTACATTGGAACTATATTCAAATTAACTAAAAAACGAGTTATAGCGTATGAAATTAAATTAGTAACTCCAATATATCTCAAAAAACGTTGAATAGGGCACGAAGCTCGTGCTTAGTTATTGTAAGCATTGGAATGATAAAAGAAAAAAAAACAAGAAAAACGTCTAATATTCCTTCTTCATGAATTTAAGCCATTTCTGTTTCTTTAAATTTTGTCCTCATGTGTTTGCTTAATTAAATTCTTCCTATCATGTGATGTAGTATGTTTGTCATCTTAACGTCTTCAACCAAACCAATTAAAATAATTATAATAATCACTACACGATATTCATCAAACTTTTTTTTTTTTTTTTTTTTTTTTTTT
>QLSR01001484.1:845229-861534 GCA_031780015.1 Citrullus colocynthis
TTTTTTTTTTTTTTTTTTTTGATGAATTTTATTTTAATTAATATATATATACGGTTTAGAAGTCTATGTTCAAATGTCAAAAAGGAATTATGTGAAAAGAATGAATAAGATAAAGATCAAATTTATTCTATTCTATGGGGTTTAAAACTTTAGATTTAACATCTAACATGTGATATTAATATATAATATGTTAAGAAGTCTAAATAATTCTTAAGAGTGCGATTTTTATTCTATTTGGGTATTTGATTGCTCAAATATTAGGAGTAATATGAATCAAATGAGTATGTGAGATCGTGTTTAAGAGAGAATGCTAAAAAAATATATTAAATAAAATATGAACGTGATTCAACTAATTAATTAAGGTATGTTAGAACTTTGCATCCCTACATATTGTTGAACTTATGAATGATGGTATAGAATCAAGAATGGATATATTTTTGACATCATATTCATATTCATGGTCAATACATTTCACTCTAGTTAAAAGCTCCAACTTCATATCAAGGTCATAGTCAATACCGTCACCATCTTCAATAAAAGAGATGTTAACCTTGTAATCTAGGAACTTATTCATAAATACTCTAATGGACCAAAGTAAGATCGTCCAGTTCCTATAAAACCTATATATCACTAAAAATATCATCAGAGGGGTAGAGCTAAGAGAAGTACTAAAAGGATTTTCCTAAAATAAAAAAGTATTAGCTCCACGCGAAGTTTGTAAATAAGTGATCGTCTAATAATAAGCCAGAAATGCATGTCTTATATATATAATAAATTTTAAGTCAATTGATATGTTAGCATTATGTTCTATTCGAGTTTTATTCGAGTTCTACTCAATTTTTTTCTTTTTTCTTTTTTAGTACAACAATTGGGGGTTAGGACATTCAAACATTTCACTTCTAAGATAGAAGGTTATGTTAATCACCACTGAGCTAAGCCCGCTTTGGCGAGTTCTACTCAAATTGGCTAATAGTGTAAATGATATTTTAATTTGAGAATTTTTGCAATGGTGTAATTGGATATGCTTTATTGGTTTCAAGAAATCATAGACAAATTAAAAGTTAGACCATCCCATGAATGTTGTCTTTAATTTGTATCCATCTTGGGCTTCAAAACTAAGGATTCTTTCTTTCTCACATCCACATGTTACAAACAAAAGAATGTCAACAAAAACTTCCACAAATAGATTGGACTTCAAACAATGCCCACCAACTAAAACCAATATATATTTTTGGGCCATTACTCACTACATTACATAACATAATGGGCTTAGTACACATGATCAATACAAACATTTTTTTTACTTTACTTTTTCTTTATCTTTCATACACAATATCATTTCTTAATTAAAATATAGTCATATGAATTAAAATATTTATGATTTGGACAATGACAGAATACTTTTACATATTTTTTCAATTTACTTTTTTAATCTTTAAATTAATTTTTAAAAAAAAGGTGTTTAAATGAAGAATATAACAAGTAAAATAATAGTTTTAGTATTTCATACTCTATTTATAATTTTCCCAATACAATGTCTTCAAATGTGTATTAAAGAGTAGAAAACATATAGACATATATAAATCATTAAGAAACAAACTTGATTTTATAAAAACAAAATTTTAAAATAAAAAAAGTAGTCAAATAGAATATTAGCAATTATTTAATACGTTACTACTATTGGAAAAATATCAAACCCAAATGGGATTAAAATATTTGGGTAATGGAATAAATTATAAAACTTCAGTTTCTTTCTATTTTGAATGATTGATATTAGGGTTGAAAAGAATGAAAGTTGCCTTAGAAAAGTTTTGAAGCATTAAGTCCTTTGAAAAGTGAATCAATTTGTCAAATAGTTGGTAGGTAAATATATCATATTGTATTAGCCTATTGAGATGTTTAATATCCTTTGTCATTATCAACCATTACATTTTAAAGCCTCCATAGCTATAGTATAGGGTGGCAATTCCAAGCTTGTATTACAAGTCATTATTGAAAGTGGTTGCTATAATATTATTGTAATTTTATTAATATACTTTATAATTCTTATTTTAAATTTAACAACCATTACTAAAAGTGAAGATTCAAACCAATTGACCTTTTAATCGAAAATTTATAACTTAACCACTTAAATTATATATAAATAAATTATTAACCATTTGAATTATGTTTAAGTAAATTTTTAATTATTCATAGTTATATATATACATATTTGCGTGTAAACAATTTTAAAAAGCATATGAAAGGTTTCAACTATTAATTGAATTATTAGAATGGTAACCTATAGAATGATTTTTTTTTTTCAGTTTTTATGAGAAAATACGAAATATATCATGTATTTATATATAAATCTTGTTTGACCTCAGCTAAAAGTAAAGATGAATTAAGTGAAGGCTCTCAATTTTTTTTTTTTTAATCTATATGTATTATTAATGGTAAAAACATATAAACTAAAAATAACTAACCAAGTGCATTAGTGGTTTAAACCGGCCCAAGTTCAAATCCCAAGTATGCCATTCCTTTTTTTCAGTAATTTTTCTATTGTTGTTTTTTTTTTTTTTCTAATTAAAGTCAAGCAAATAATTTTTTTAAAGAAAATTTGTTTTAAATGACAAAATTGGTAAAAATATTTACAAATATAGTAAAATATTACAATGTATTGATGATAGACTATTATTTGTATTTTGATAGACACAGATAGTATTCTATCGTAGTCAATCACTAATATACTATGATATTTTGCTATTTTTGTAAATATTTTGGTTCATTTTGCTATATTGAAAAAAAAAATCCTTTTCAAATGTATCAATTTTCTATATCTTTTATTCTTTATTCCTTTTATTAGTAAATCATTTTTTTTTGTAATATATTTATAAAAAAAAACATTATTTATTCTTCACCATGGAGGTATGTTGTGAACCTAAAAGAAACTCCTATTAAGTTATACATAAACACTTTTTCATCTCTGAAATTACACTGTTGTCGGTTAGAGATGTTCACAGGGCAGCGCAGGGTCAAGGATGGCTCCCCCGTTCTTGTCCCCTCCCTGCTACCAATTTCATTCTCCATTCATGTGAAATTTTTCATGGGCATCGGGCTCGGAGATTTCTCTCAGGGAATTTGCGGGGTTCGGGTTCCCGTGGATATTTTAAAAAAAAAATTAATTAACTTAAATCATTACTATGAAATTCTTTTACTTAAATAGTTAAATATCTCAATTATATACAACAAAGATATATTTAAAATGTTTAGTTTTCATAATTTCTAAAAATTAAAATTTAAATATTACAACAACATATCATAATCTCAACTTAATTAAAATATATATATATATATATATATCAAATAAAAATTTATATATAATTAATTATAATTATAATTATAAGTTGATCTTTTATATATAAGTGTGTTTGTGTGTGATTATATATATAATTTAATTGGGGTAGGGTAGGGCAAGGAATATAATCCATATCCCTTTCCCCATCTAGCCAACTAGGAAAATTTTATCCCTGCTCCCTCCCTCATTCACGGGATTCTCCACCCCATTCGAGTGGAGCAAAATCCTACGGTTCATTTTCTTATATTTAAAAATAATTATGATTTTTTTGTAATTTTAATTTAAAATTCAAATTGAAAAATATTAGGAATGAATTTGTTATAAAACAATTTCATAATATGAAATCTCGTAGAGGACAATGAAGTAGCAAATATTCAGTTAATTATTCAGTTAATTTAAGAATTTTTAAATTGATTACTAGTAATTTTTTTTTCCTTTCATAACCATTTTGCTATACATTATACTTTCCAATAATAAACCATGTTAATATTTTTTATTTCCAAAATTTATTTACAGTTTCTTTTAAAATAAGAAAGAGTAAACAATCCATTCAACATAATCAAATGCACACATGTTTGTAAAAAAAAATTGAAATAAAAATTGTAACAATGAAAAACAAATGTTCACCATGTATTTTATATTAAAATAGCACATTTTCAGTATGTATAAAAGAAATAATTTTCTACTTTAATGATAATTGTTTTCAAGGCCAAACTCTAAAATATTGTCCTTGCGGTGAGAATGAAAATTAAAGCAAAATTATAGCAATGTTGATTTGTTGGTGAAGATAAAATAGCAGTGTTTGTCCACTCATCTCCTTTCTGTTAAATTTTGTTAAAATTCGTAACATCAAAAATATGGTTTACACACACAATTTAAGCTATTTGTCCAAAAACATGTGACACCAACATAACATATATATTTGATGTGAAACAATTATAGTCATATAATTATGAGAAACAACAACTATAATTACTTTTTCTATTAAAACAAATAATAAATAAATTGATTTAAAAAAAAAATTAGGTCAATTGTATGTGTTTGGTCAAATTTATTTGTCTTAAAAGATGGAAAAGCTTGTTGAGAAATTGTTATTTCTAACCTAAAAAAGTTTTTGGAAAACAAAACTAACTCATTTGTTTAAAACTTCTTTTTCTAACTTCTTTTTCACTTTTTTAGCTTTTTAGTTGAGGGCCCCACAATGTAAAATGATGTTTTTGTCCTCACTAAATTATTTTTAGTTTGGGACAAATCATTCCCTCCATCCCTTTCTCTCTTAAACATTCTTCATTTGTTGGATTGTACGCGAGTACCTTCGATTTCGACAAAAGTACTTTGTTTAGATTCCATTTCTAAGGTTTTTTTTCCAATGGTCGCACTGAAATATTATGTTGGAGGGGGTTTTTTGTGTGATTTCTGTTAGGAGTATAAAAAAGCATGAAGGACTTTAACTATTTTCAACCTGGGTCGAATCCATTCTGAAAAAGAACCACGATTTCTACTAAGTAATGGACCTCAAATGAATAAATCTATTGTTTTTTGAAAAAATTGGACACTTAGACTTTCAAAATGTTGAAGGGTGGGTTTGAACTTTGTAGGTAGGTGTGATGAGAACTTACCAAAAAGAAAATGTGTCCAGTGACTTTTCTCATAAAGTGCTTATCAGAACTTTACGGAAAAAGTTATAGAAAACTAATTCTCAGTGAGTTCAAACTTATCAAGAAGGATGACTTTTCCCATAAAGTTCTGATCGACACTTTACGGAAAAAGTGACAGAGAGCTAATTTCTTCCCGATAAATTTGAACTTTCCATAAATGAGCTCTCTGTGTCAGAACTTTGCGGGAAAAGTCACCAAGAGCTCATTCATTCCCGATAAGTTCAAACTTATCAGGAAGAAAGCTCTCTATCACTTTTCTCGTAAAGTTGGTCATCAGAACTTTACGGGAAAAGTCATTGAGGGCTCAACTCCTTTCTAATAAGTTTGAACTTGCCAGGAATTGAGCTTTCTGTTATTTTCCGGCAAAGTTGGTCATCAGAAGTTTACGAGAAAAGTCATAGAGAGCTCAATTCCTTCCCAATATGTTCAAACTTATTAGGAATGATCTGTCTTTTTCCCTGTAAACTTCTCTTTCATTATCACATCTTTATTGTTAACAATATTTCAATGTGTTGGGTAAAAAAAATAGTAATGATAAAAATAAGTAACTAAATAAATAACCACATTGATTAATCAAACAAAAGTTTATAGATCAATGAATATGCGAGGCATCCTACAAGTATATAATAGAACAGTCATACATAGTAGTAGGAAGGAAAAGAAAGAAGAAGAAAAAAAGGAAAAAATATTGATTCTATCAAATTTTCCGTAAAGTTGACTTTTGATAGAATCAATTTTTTTTTCTTTTTTTCTTTTTCAATCATTTTTTTCTTTTTTCTTTTTTTTCTTTTTTAAGAAAACAACAATTATCCTTCAACTTATGAGGTTCTTTCCCGTAAAGTTGGCTGCAAAATATTACTTTTCCAAGAATTCCAATAAATCTAAACATTTCTCGTAAAGAACCTTTCTCCCCACACAAAATAAAGCAACTATTTTTTCAACTTTCAACAACATAACAAATGTGAATAAAAAAGAAAAACGCCAAAACAACATTCATACCTTTCTTGTACTAGAGGAAATGCTGCAAAAGAAAAGAAGTCTATGAAAATGGGACCAATAGATTCTCTCTAAACAAGGTGAAAATGGAACCCTCGTACTATAATTCAGGGAAGCTGGAAATTTTTGTTGAATAAGTTAGGTAGAGATAAAATTGAAGGCAATTAAATGAGGAATTAGTGAGAACAAAAACGTGATTTCACATCGCAAAATTCTCTATTAAAAAACTGAAAAAGTTAAAAAGAAGTTTTTCAGGAGAAAAAAAAATTAAATTTATCCTCTAAAAACTTTTTTAAGATCAGAAGTAGCAATTTCTCCAAATTTGTTATTTTTTTATTTTCCATATTCATGCACCACATTTATGAATGAAGTATAAATGAAGCTTTTGTTTTCAAATATTAGAAATGGTGAGATGTCAATTTCAGTCAATGGTTTCAAATGTCGGGTGAGATGGACATGCCTCAATCAAAATCCAATCTTTTTTCAAAAAAAAATTAATGATGACACAAATTTTTAAAAAATTTTGAAAAAAATCCACCCTAATAATTACTCCAAACTTAAATACAACTTTATATTCTCATGCAAAAGATACAACTTTGTATTATAATTATTGTCACTATCTCTATCATTTATATATTAAGGAGCCACTCTTAAATATTAAAGTGAACTTAATTCAACTAGTATTAAGTATGTGTTACTTATTAGCGTTTAAGAATCCTATAATTTGAAGCTTTTATCCACTAGTGTACTAAAAAAATTACTTCTAAAAAAATTTACCCGTAAGTTAAATTTATGTATTAAACATTTTATTTTATTTCGATGAATAGTATATAAAGTTTAAATATAATTATCATATATAATTTCTTATATCTTCCTTTAGTGAATGTCAAAATTGATTGATGATAAGTTTACACATGATATGGTACTTAGTTAGTTTGTAAAAACTTGTGGTAGAAATTTGACCACCTAACAAGTAACAAGAGAATAGTTTTATATATATATATATATATGGTTTTTTTAATTTCTTAGTAAAGGCATAATTAATTAGACATTAAACTATATGAATGGTTTTTTTTTCTTTCATATAAACGACAAAATTGCAACTTTTTAGATATAATTATTGAGGTAAGAAATCTTACAAATCCTATATCACAAATTACTTTAAATTTAAAAAAATCAATTTTTATACTTAAACTTATCAAGTCATTATTCTTGTTATTATCTAAAACAATTAAATATAGAAAAATTATCTTAAATAGTAAAACTACTAAAATATTTATAACTAATAACAAAATACATAGTTTATCAAGGCCTGTCGCATATATAGACAGTAAAATTTTGTTATATTTATAAACATTTTTATTTTTTTTTCTATATTTAAAAAGAGCCCTCAAATATATTCTAATTCAATAACATTAATATAAGATGATACGAGTTCATAGGAAGTGATATTTTCAAATTCTTTGACCTAATGCAAATTTTCGAGCCTACCCATAAAATCAATTCTTATTGACACATTTTTTAAGGTTGAATATGAAGAGTGGTAGGATGGAATTAACATATTTGAGTAAAAATTGATACAACAACATAAGTTTAAAAGATTAAAAACGAAAATGTTAAATTACAAATTTGATCATTGTGATTTAGGGGAGGTTGAAAACTTTCCCTATGATTTATAAATAAAATTAGTTCCTATGATTTATAATTAGAATTTAGTCCTATAATTTGATAAAAACTTTCGTACATAGTCGCTACAGTGGAGAAAGATTTTATCAAATCATAAGGACTAAGTTCTAACTTTTTCCAAATCACATGGATCGAATTTATAATTAGATCTTAAAAATTTGAGAAAAGTAAAGCACCTATGAATGATGTAATATTTAAATGTTATTTGGTAAAATTACAAATTTGATCGTATGATTAGAAAAAACTAAGAATTTAGTCTCCAAAGTTTGAAAATTAGAATATTATCTTTAATTTTTGATAAAACTTCATAAATAGCAATGCATCATGGAGCGAGTCAGAGTTCCTCCTCCAATTGGTTGTTGGAAGCTCAACATCGATGCATCATGGAGCAAGTCAAAGGGGAGAGGACACATTGGTTGGATTATCAGAGATTCTCGGGAGTCTCTTGTAGAGGCGGGTTTCAAAATGGTGCATAGAAAATGGCCAGTCCAAGTACTTGAAGGTTTTGCAATTTTAGAAGGCTTCAAGAACATGAAAGACAAATTTTCAATGTGCCCTCTTCCCCTGAAGGTTGAGTCAGGCTCTTTGGAGATCATTAAAATCCTTATCAAAGATTGTCTAAATTTATTAGAGAATGTTGCTAAGGACATTCTTTTCCTTGCCCCTCAAGCGAATGTTATGAGGTTTTCATTTTGTAAAAGGGCTTGCAGTTAGGTTGTTCATGCCTTTGTGACGGCAAAGGTCTGACCTTCCCATGATTTGTTTTGTAGTGTCTCTTTACCTGATAGGGGGTTAAATGAGCTTTTTATGACAATTGGTTTCTAGATAAGATGTCATCTGCTCTACTTGAGGACCTTTTTCGTGTTTAGTTTGCTTTCGCCTTAATATACTTATTTCTTTACTAAATAATCTCACTCCTCATCAACAATCTCTACTATAGGAACTGTTTAGAAAACATTTTTAAAAAATAGAGAGTAAATTCTAACCTTCTCTAAATCATGAGGATTAAATTTGTAATTTAAGAGCTTATTTGGGCCCCAACTTGAAGTTAGCAAGGTCGGTTATTATACCTCACTCCATATGTTTGGCATTCCAACTTAATAATTGTGTTTACAATTATTTATAACCTATAATTAAGTATAGTAAATATCATTTCAAAATCGATACAGTATTTACTATTTTATTTACTATTTTGCACTTATCCTCTCTCTTCCTTTTTACTACCATCTTTAGTATTTTATTTACTCAAACTAAAATAGCTTGCATTCCAAATCATACTATTATAATTCATACCAAAATAATCTATATTCCAAACACGATCTTTTGTAACACATATACTGTAATAAATACTAACTATAATAATCAACTCAACACCCCAAACGTCTCAGTATATATATGTGTATTTCTAACGAAGGTAATAAGTGTCAAGATCTCAAGATCCTCCAAAGCTGTATCTGATAATGCCTAATAGGGTTTAGAAATTGGGATGTGCTTTTTTAAGTGATTGTTGAAAACTTTTTTTTTTTCTCTCTCTTTGGTTTTTGTCAACTGAAATAACTTCCTCCAAATGATACTATGAGAGGAAAATCATGCCCAATTCTTTCCCTTAATAGTGTTTTTGACCCTTCATTTCAGTAAATTGCAATCTCACCCAATAAATCTCACTATAATACCTTCATATTCTTCACAATGTCTGAACCTTGAACTTACTCAACCACTTTCCCTCTCCTCTGTAATTCAACTTCACTTCCGATGATGGATTTGAACTTTACCTCCCGGAAGCCACCGCAGACGGCGCCGAGGATGGACATCGAACAGATGCCGGAGGCTCCACACCGTGGGTATCACCACCGCCGTTCCCACTCCGATACCTCCTTCCGCTTCGCTAATTTTGACGATCTTCTCCTCTTCGACCCTCCCGACATCGATTTATCATCTGCTCTTCCTTCTCCCTCGACGTCACCGTCTCCGACGCCGTCAGGGGCTCGTATGGCCGTCGATTCCTTCAATTCGAGGTCCCCTGAAGACGTCTCTGCCACAAAACCTAGGGCTGGAAACGGTAACTCCGCTTCCTTCTTCAGTTCTCACTACCGGAGCTTGTCGATGGATTCCGACTTCTTTGAGGGATTTGGGATGGCCGGAGATGGGAGTGACGGTGAAGTACGTGGCGGGAGAGTGACGGCGGGGGAGAAGAAGATGAGTCGTCATAGGCATAGCAATTCCATGGATGGGTCTTTGACCTCCTCGTTTGAAGCTGATTCCACCAAGAAAGCCATGGTACCTGATAAACTCGCTGAGCTTGCTTTGATGGACCCTAAAAGAGCTAAGAGGTTGTCGATTCGAATTTTCTCATGAATTATTGGGTTTCTGTCTCTTTCTTATATCATAGACATTGATGATGATTCTTTACTTTCGTTGAACTTTGAATGTTTCAAATTCTCTGCAATTAATCAAAAGTTAAGTCTAATTAAGTGACAAATGGGTTTGGGATTTATCTTCCATTTTAGGATTCTGGCAAATAGACAATCAGCTGCACGATCCAAGGAGAGGAAAATACGTTACACTAATGAACTAGAGAAGAAGGTGCAGATGCTTCAGTCGGAAGCCACTTCCCTTTCTGCTCAGGTCACAGTGTTACAGGTATGACTTCTATTCTTTTTGTAGCTTATGGGGTAAGAGAAAGATCATGAACAGGACTGAACTGGACAAAACATGAATCTTTTACCCATTCTTAATTTACAAGTCTTTTGGGTGGGCTGTAGCTATCAAGTGGACTTGTTTTGCTGATGGAGAACTGGTAACTTTTGACTTTTCAATTTTTGTTTTTCTTCTTGATGAATCAGATAAGATAGGAGAATGTTTTTTTTAGTTCTTCCTGGTCGAAGGCTTATACCTAAACCAATTGAGCTATGCTTAGTAATCTACTTTGGTGCAGAGAGATACCACTGGATTGACTACTGAGAACAGAGAACTCAAGCTAAGGTTGCAAGCCATGGAGCAACAAGCCCATCTGAGGGATGGTATGTGTGGTTCTTCATTCATAATCTTACTCTATACCTCATAGAAAAATGTTCACTTTTTTGGTTTCATTTTTCTTGAGAGTTACATTCACACTGCAAGTTGAGATATTTTATTCAAATGTTTGGTGACTTACAGCTTTGAATGAGACACTGAAGGAGGAAGTGCAGCGGCTTAAGATAGTTGCGGCCCAACTGCCTGTTGCAAATGGCAACTCATTCAACATTGGAGGAGGGCTACCTCCTCAATTCCCTCCTCTCCAAACATCATCATTGCTTCAATTTGGCAACTCCCAGAATCATCATCAACAGCCACAACTGCTTCACATGTCTCAGCCTGATGCTCGAGGAGGGTCTCCCCCGTCCCAGCCTCCCGGAGTTTAACCACCTGCTCTAGTAACATCTTTAGATAATCCTTTATAGTGAGGATTGATATTTTTATTTGAGAAGCTAAGGAGTTATAGCCTGTATCTTCTACATTTTGATTTGTATGAGTATATACTTGTAAAAGAAATACATGTGTACAAAAAAGCTGTATTATTTCTTTGATGATTGAGGATTGTATTGTACTAAACTACCACTCACAGCAAATAATAGAGCTCACCTCTTTGTGAATAACCAAATCTTACTTGTGTGTCTCTTGGATGCGGCGAAAGTTTCAGCCCTTGCTTGGTCTCCTGTCATAAACAGTTGCTCATCATTTAACTATCAAGTTCTATGAAAGAAATCAGACAATTGTTCAACAACTTTTGGTTCTGTATCTTTTTCTAGTGGCAAGAAGAAAACAAAAATAAATAAATAATGATGACAGAGGAATTCGTGAACATATTATTATTCATCATTACTCGAATACACGCCTATAGTCATCCATTAATACTCGAAACACACGACTACAATATAACCCAAAATTCAAGTGAATGTAGAGTTTCACTACAAAACAAGTAATACAACAGAATACAACTTCCATAAAAAAAGCACATCAACTCCTGTGCAACTTACAAGCACAGCTCTCACTTCCCAACTCTGCTGCGACACAAGGAGGTTGAACGTTTTCATCTTTGTACCAAGTCGAGCGTTTCTCGGCCAATTCGGCTAGGAAATCATCCAGCTTCTCTTGGCTAACGTTGGGCATTACCACGACATGGGCAATGTTTCCTTCGCAAGCTAGCTGCCACCTTCGGATGAACTCTTCGTCTCGGGGTCGTTCAAACACAACTGTACTGCTGAGTTCATTCAGCATCGCACTAATCCCCGCGTCAAGAAGTCGGTCTTTCAGGTAGTGTGCATTTCTGAGACACTTCTGGACTTCCTTTTGAAACCCTTTATAGCCTTTTCTGTTGAGGGTGTACCAAAGGAAGATAGGAGCATGGCCATTCCGACTTCCCATGATTGTGGCATCTCTTGAGGCTAGATACTCAACATTGCTGGAGAGGGCATTTATATGCTCCAACCTTGTAAGCTGAACACCACAAGGCATTGGACATCCAACGAACTTGTGACCAGAAACACTGACACTTCCGATGGGCTTCTTAAACGAGACCTTTGGTGCCTGCTCAAAAACAAAACTAGTGAGCCGGGATAGAAAACTGAAATTCAGACTGAAAATTACAAGCAATAAATACATTTCTATATTTGCTTTCATTTCAGGTGAGACAGAATGTTGAAGGGGAATATAAAACCAAAAGGAAATCAGAAGTATATTTTAGAGCATTAAGGTGTATGGAAATAATTCTGTCCGTTCACTAATAAACTGCCACATGTCAACTTCTCATTTCACAGTTTACTTGATTCATGAGGTGAGCATATCAGGTCCTGAAAATATCCAACTGACAACACCGAACGACCAAAAATGACTAGAAGCCTACCAGCAGGGAGATGGATCGAGTTCATCATTCAATTGTTAAACTACCTTGGAAAACAAATAGTGCAACGGACGAATGATCCAATATATTAAATATAGGAAGGAAATATTCAATTGATTAATCAATGGTTCCCCCGTTCTTGGACTAAACAATTATATTTCATGCATGGATTTATCTCAATATTCAATCAAGAGAATCTAGCAGCTGGATTTTACAGGCACTCCTGAATTGGCCTATCCAACCGCTAGGCCTTCCATTTGATTCGCCTACAATAGGTAAAAGAAGTCACCAAAAGAAAGTATTTGTTGGCAGGAAAGAATTGAGTGTAGGATAGGAGAGGAGAGCAGCCGCTGGATAAGTTACCACTTGATGGCGGGAAAAAAGTGTCTAGAAGCAGTGGCTTGCCAGGAGCAGTGATAGAAGTCAAGCACAGCTAGTATGGTTAACACTTAAAAGGGTTAAAAAGAGATACAGACCAAAGTACATCGAGAGGCCTGAAACTCTATAAGCGAAAATATACTATAATTGTTCCCAAGTCCGATAGACTTGCTAACACAATACCCATGGTTCTAATGGGCTCACGGCCTCTAAAGAAGTGTTTGGGATAAGGAGTCTACTCCTCGGACCCACAGTGTAAGGAGTTAATAAGATGTAAAGTTGATCTTTTTTTTTCGTAGGGTCCACAAACTCTTTGGGCCAAACAAGGTGTCCTACTTCCCAACTCCTTGCCGCAAACACCCGCTAACAGTTTACAGACAAGAATACTCCCTATTCACCCAATCCTTCAAAGCATACGTAAAGTCAATGGGTTCCCATCAATACTGCCACCAACACTTTCAAGTTTCACCTTACCCTCAAGGTGGGAAAGGTCACAAACTGAGAGTTAAGTTAGATTAAGTCAAAAACCTCCAAAGTAGCCACTTTTGGTTGTTGCCAAATCTATTTTATATCAGAACCTCAAAGCCTTGTGTGCAGGGTCTGAGGATAATGGGGGAACCTCCCAAGCAGTAGTTTGTATTAGGGGCAGTTCCCACTTAGGAATCAATTTCACTTGCAATGGGAGGCCAAAGGTTCCTATCAACACTGTCACTTAAACTTTCACCCCTGAAGGTGGCAGGTCAGAAATGGATAGTTATTAATCTTTTCTTTTCTTTTTTTCATCATAAGAGCTAGGTCAAAACTCTGATGTGGCCTCTATTGGTTGTTGCCAAATCCATTGAATCAGGACCTCCGATTCATATCATATTAGGAAAAAGGGATTGGCCAGCTAATTATTAGTTTTACGCTGTAAGCTGTATATTGGTATTCGGGTCTTAGTGATAGTTAGGAGAAGTTCTTTTTCATATTTAGTCTGTCAGTTTAAGGGAATGAGGCAGGAAATAACTTTAAGGAAATTTGAGTCTTTGGGAGAGTGCTTTTCTCAAAATGGTATTATCTTTTATCACTTCATTCACTACACTTTTTTTTCTCTTTTGTAAAGTGATACCTTACAAATTAATATTAGAGCAACATCCTGGGCAGACATAACCAAATGGCGCAATAAAAATAATAATAATAATAATAATAATAAAAATAATAATAAATAATAAAAAAGTTTGATGGACATCTAGAATTAGTGGTGGAAATTCAGAGGCTTCTGGCATTAGAGAAGTCAATGGAATCGATATCGCTCAATATGGGAAGGATTTCTTCACAAACTGAAGATACTCAAAGAACGCTTGCTGGAAATTAATTTGTATGATCATGAAAAGACTCGAGGAAGAAGACCTAGCCAATTTGGTGCTCACGGCTGCAGTAAGACAAAGAGAGCATTCTTTCGCCTCAATGGGTGTAAAGGTAAGATAAAGGGCAAGCATTCTTTGGAACTAGTGGATGTAAAGGTAAAAATTCTTGACAATGTTAGGTTTATGTCTAGCAGGTTCCCCGTAGAAGTATTTAACACCTTGGATAGAGTTTTGAGGAGGGTGCCCAAACTTGATGAGGCCTCTTTTGAAGGGGAGCAACAGATGATATTGGTCATATTCTGTGGTTGTGATTTTTCTAACGCAATATGGAGTCATTTTCTTTAGGAGTTTGGTAAAGGCTTGGCTAGGCTAGGCATAGAAGCTGCAAAGAGATGATAGAGGAAGTCATTCTCCATCCTCCTTTATGTGAGAAATAAAGGCTTTTATGGAAAACGGAGGTGTGTGTTATAGGATGGGAGCTTTGGAGAGAAAGTAACAATAGAATTTTTAAGGAGTATGAAAAGCCTTTCAGGGAGGTTTGGTCCTGTAATGGGTCCAACATGTCCCTGTAGACGTTTGCGACTGTCTTTTTAAAATCATTCATTAGGTTGTATTTTGTTGGATTGGAGGCCATTTTCGTTGGTTGTCTCTCTTTTTGTGGGCGTTCCTCTTCTATATGTATATCTTAGTATTCTTTAATTTTTCTCAATGAAAGTTTGATTTGGGCGTGAGGTCAAATTACATTGATAGGATAGGAGGACAGTTATCAACAAAGAACTAAGGTAAGGAAAGTAGCAGCCGCACAAGCAGCCACCCTTACTGAGACAGTTCGAAGGCAGGAGGGAAAACCCAAAAAGAAAAAAAGGAGCAGTGACTTGATGTAGAAGAAAATTGATATTTCTACATAGCCAAAAGAGGGATGAGGGTGGTTGTGGGAATTGTAACTAGCATTTAGAGCTTAGCTCACTGGAAAAACTCCAAATCTATCAAACCAGGACCCAAATTATATGCAACCAAGTTCCTTCAAGTCAGTACAAAGCCAACATGAATTTCTTGTAAGTTGTAAGCAGCAAAGAAAAGAACAAAGAAGCCTGGAAAATTATAAGGACGCAAGAAAGTGACTTACACGTTTGACAAAAGGCATCATAAGTCCAAACAATGCCCCATCACAATGGATGTAGAACCGATCTTTTGAGAACCCACAATCGTTAAGTGTTTGTATCACAAGATCAAGATCATCAACAGCTCCCTTCACCGTGGTTCCTGCAACAAGAATCCACTCAATTCTCACAAATAAAATGAATATATTCCCCTGGTTTTAGTCGAAAACATAAAGAAAGAGAGAGAAATTACCAATGTTAACATTGAGTATAGCTGGTTTGTCTTTGTTAGCAAGCAACTTGACTCTAAGCTCAGCACAATCGATCTCGCCAGATATCAGAGTGTCAACCTTCACACAGTCCATTCTATACATTCTAGCGGCTTTGAAAACGGAATAATGAGATTCCCGAGAAGCATACAGAATCCCATCCGGCAAAACTTCTCTCCTACAAGAATCAATGCCTAAAGTTTCACTACTGCTAAAATAAAGAGCATTAACACCATACGGACCAGGAAGTCAAAAACTCAATGAAACTAACCCGACGAGAATCCCATGAAGATTGCCTTCCGTACCGCAATTTGTAATATATCCCCAATACTCATTTTTCTCAATCTCCCAAAGGCGAGCAAACCAATCCAACACCCCAACCTCAAACTGCCTCGAATGCACACCGTAATTACTTTCAATGAACGGATCGCCGAGATTGTTAATTGAGAAATGTTGCAACTGCCCTAGAGCACCGTAATCGAAGTCCAAATTATAAGGGTACCCTAAAACAAAAACAGAGTAAAATCCAAATCCAAATCAGAACAACGAAATTTTCAATTTCCCAAACGAAAACAAGACATAGATTTATCAAAAAAAAAAAAAAAAAAAAAAAAAAAAAAAAAAAAAAAAAAAAAAAAAAAAAAAAAAAAAAAAAA
>QLSR01001484.1:863272-891480 GCA_031780015.1 Citrullus colocynthis
CTAAAAACTAAAAACTGAAAACCTAAATGATATTTAGTCCTCTCGAGGAGATTCTTTCTGTAGCGAGCCAAGACGCTAGCCATGTAAGCTTCCTTATCACCAGTAGACTCGTCATTGGCTTCAGGCTCGGTGATGGATAAGCAAGTGGTATGAACATTTCTGCCGAGTACAATCTCCCTCTTCCCTTTCTGATTGGAGTCTCCGTGTTGTTGTCCATTGAGATCCACGCCGTTGTTGGTCACCGCCAACGGCGGCAGAGGCTCGGAAAACACAACATTTGTATCAAAATTTCCGATCAAAACCTCAGCCCCACCGTTATTCTCACCCATCCCCATCGCGCTGCCAACCATATTCTCAGTATCTTCTTCCAACAAATCCTCTATATATGATCTGAAAAACCAATCAAAACTTACACTCCAAACAGAATCCAAAAAATGGGAAAGTGAATGAAAGAGACAGAGGGAAAGAGAGATGAAGAAGAAACCTGAGTGGTTAGGCTAAGTATTCGCGCTACAATGGTTTGCTGTGCCAATTTGGCTATAAAGAGAGAGAAAGAGAATGGGGATGAGTTATATCTGAAGTCCATGACTGATGGCTTCATAGGGGCAATAAATCGAAAAATGTCCATTCAAAGTTTGATGGTTGAGAAAATGTTGATGAAAATATGATTCAATGTAGATATGGACGAAAAGTTTTACAAATTTATAAAAGTTAAAAAAAAATTTCAAGTTAATTATTTAAATTAATACATAAATTTTTTTTAACAACAGTAAAAAGTTTATTCTTGGATTTTTTTTTTTTTTTAAGGTAGATGATAGAATATTTACATGCCCACAATTATAGATATATGTCCAACATTTTAGATACTTATATTTGTTTTCTATGAATATTTTTATAATTAATTTAATATAATCTGAAATTATATAACTTTCTTTTATTAACTTGATTTTTTTTTATTGTTTTTATATGTTATTTAATTTTTGTTTTTATAAAATAAATATTAAATTACATTTAAATTTGAACAACTTTCTTAAAAAAATAATAATAATAAAACAACTACTGAACTAACAAAAAAAAAAAAGAAAAAAGAGTGATATACGGTGCTTAATAATATTTATCTTAATTATAAAAATATAAATAAAGATGAGTGATATATAGAGAGAGAAAAAAAAAAAAGGTAAAAACGTAAAAATGAGATGCTCACTACATGGGAATCTATAAAACTCATGTTCAGGAGGGCATCAAAAACTCTCAAGATGCTTACCATAAAGGCATCTAGGAATATCTATACACCGAGGCATTTTACATTGTTGTGAAACAAATAGCGACGTCCATTCGGTAGAAATCTTGGATGCCTGCAAAACAAACAATCCCTTATTGACATTTTTTTAATATTTTTTTATGATAAAATGAAAACCTCAATTCTTCTCTTATGTCGATATCAAACTCATAGAAATGTAAAAATGTCGAGATATTGATAAAAATTTGATACCTTGATTACCATTTTATTCTTTTTCTTTTTTATTTTCTCATTAATTAACTATATTCCCATATTCCCTTTTGCTTTAGAATTTGATTTTCTCTTTTGACGTTTTTCTTGTGAATTTCACTTAAATATTTTATTGAAGGACAATTATAATTGTAAATATCTAAATCTAATCACATACAAATGTTATAACAATTAGACTAGTATGAAAATCAAATCAATAAAAGATAGGTTTGAAAGGGATAAATATTCTTTAAATAAGTACAATTCAAATGGTTAGATATTATATATCTGTCATTATGATAAGATGTTCAAACTCGTACTTTGCTTAACTAACAAAAATAAATAGGCATAATTACTATTAGTTAGTTTGGTAATTAATAAATAAATAAATGTCAAATTTAAAATTGTACATAGATAAAATAAATGAGTTTTAAGTTCTAATGACCTCGTATTTTAATAGTATTCTCAGCAGTTGAAATATAGTAAAATCAAATAGTTTGTTTATAAATGATTTTAAGGCTTATTAAAGTATATAAAACATTTAAAATTACATATACTAAAATAGAATTTTTTTTTTTTCAAATTGAAGATAACCCAAGAAAAAGTTATGATAACTGAGAATAATAGCTTTTTTATTCAAATATAATACCACGCAAATAATAATTAATAATTTAATGGTCTTGTTCATGTGTAATAAAACACATGACTAGCAATGAATTATTGGATTATAAGTTAATATCGTTAAAGCAAAAACATATAAATATTTTCCAGTGAAGATAACTAAGAATATATATTGAGCTTAAGATAACTAAGAATGTATATTGAGCTTAGATGATCAAGAATAATTGCCTTACCCAATATAAAAACTCACTGAGTAGGTGATAGAATTATATAGGCCAATTAGATAATTACTTGAACTTGTTTGGTAGCTATTTAATTTTGTATTTTCGAAAATTCGTTCTCGTGACATTTTTTAGTTATAATTTTCATACTTCCTATATAAAACATTCGAATTCTTAACCAATTTTTAAATTAAAAAAACAAGTCTTTGAAAATTATTATTTTTTAATTTTCAAATTTTAGTTTTGATTTTGGAAATACTCTTACAATCTAGACAACAAAACACATAAACCAATACTTAAAAGCGACATTTATAAACTTAATTTATAAAACTAAATAGTTACCTAAAGCAACTTTGATTTTTTATTTTTAGTTTTTAAAAAATATGTTTATGCACACAAAACTTTCACCTATAAATTGATTTGTTTGATTCATTTGTAACCAATATTTTCAAAACTAAGTAAATTTAGAAAATTCAAAAATAATTTTTAAAGTTTGTTTTTTATTTTGGGATTTGTCCAATTATAATTTAAAGTTTTTTTAAAGAAAAAACGTAAAAATTATGATAAAGTAATAGAAAATAAAAAAGTAAGCACAAATTTAAAAAACAGAAACTTAGTGATAATGCAATAAATTAATAAAAAAAAAGTAAGTACAAATTTCAAAAACATAAACCTAATAATAATGCGAAGGTTTTGATAATTTACAAATTTATGTACTTAAAAAAATACAAATTAATATAATTAAGTGAAGAATTATGCTATCTTTCATAAAAATATTTTTTAAAATTGAAATATCTAAAATGATCATGAATAGAAATAATATAACACTATAAGATTAAATCGAGGTTAAAAATTGATGATACTAATTGAATTTATTTGAATTATACGCAGATTGAGAATATATGTAAATAAAAAAATAAAAATAAATAAAATAAAAAAGTTTGTGAAAAAATAGGAATAAAAAGAAAAAATGGGTGGCTGGCAGGGCATTCACTTATGCATTGGAGCGGGTCCCAGCAAAGAAGTAATTGAATATTCTTAGGGAAAATGAAAAGAGAGCCGACATGACCGTATCACGTGATTGCGCTTTGGAATCTCCTAATTGGCCACGTCATCTTTAAATTTACATTTATACCCCTGCTTTACACCCCCCTCCCTATACCTCCATATATTTCAACCAACTTTAAAATACTTGCAATTTTAGTTCATCTACTTTAAAAAATTAAAAACTTAAGACATTGATTTTACGAAAATAGTACTTCTAATTGAAGAAGTTTATTTAACGATAACAATGTTATTTAATAGATGAAAATGAGAGATCCCACCACATAAAACTCTTTTGACATTGCACAAAAGTCTACTTTACGTTTAGCTGTCAAAAAAAAAATCCTACTAATAAAAATAGTTAATATTGGGACGAATAGACAATACTTTTTTATATATATTTTATGAGTTTAGATATCAGAAATATCTTATAATCTTTAATATTGATATTGATGTAGAACCTTTTAATTTAGGAAAACTATCTTAAATGACAAAATTGTTGAAAATATTTACCACTAATAACAAAAACACCTTAGTCTATTGTGGTCTATCGTAGATAGACAGTAAAATTTTATTATATTTGTAAGAAAGATTTTACTATATTTAAAAAAAAACTCTTTAATTTATAATAAAAAAAATTGCATTCACGAGAATGAGACTCATCTCAGAGTGAAAATGTGGAGAAGAGATCAAGTGTTTGGAAACAATACCAATATGTTTTTAAATTTTATGGAAAATACGATGGTAAAAACTATATTCTTAGAAACTAAGTTTAAAGATTTATAGATGTGTTGGAAATTAAATTTGATTATGTAATTGACATATAACACCTCAATTCATATTTCTATATTTGTTGTATTTAAAAAGAATAAAACAATAAAATAAAATCAATTTGAAAATGGGAGGACAATAATGGTATTTTAACCCATCTTTAATTTATTATATTTGATTTTGTGGGGGATAGAATCAATTTGATTGGGTGGGGAACTGAGGTGAGAGAGGAAAAGGAAAATATCTCGATATTTCTTTATATTTTGGGGAAGTGGGGGAGATAAGAAATGAATTTTCTAGTCACCCAATCCCAATATATCTATATATATTAAAAAAAATATATTTATATCTTTATTTATTTATTTTATTAGAATTATGTCTTTATACGTTGTAGACTTTTCATGTAAACCTTTTTCTGTTTCATTTTTGTTTGGGAAAATTTAGTTTAATTATTTAAATCTAATAAATAATGTGAACTTTGTTCGTAAAAATTTGTTCAACTAAGATTTTAGTTAATATAAAACTAAATATAAAATGAGATTTTTTTTCTTAAGTACAGTTTTGATTTTGAAATGGAGATTCCTTGATCGAACCCTTTATTATTATTATTTTTTAATAAACAATAGACAAAATTACATTTTGTTTTTAGGTTTAAATATTACTTTTTGTTTGTACTTTTAATTTTGATTTATTTTTATCTCTGTATTTTTAAAATATTCATTTTAGTTGTATGCATTAAAATTTTTTATTTTGATTTTTGTACTCTCATTTGGTTCATTTTAGTTCTTATAATTATTATTTTTGTGCACCATTTTGAAAGTCCAATAATAAAAAATAACCGAAATTGAAAGTACAAGAAGCAAAGTGAATATTTTAAAATAGAGGGACTAAAATGAACCAAAGCTAAAAGTATAAGGACGAAAGTAGTATTTAAATCTTATTTTCATTATTTTATTCAAATTTAGATGGAGTTGAAGATATAGATGATATTTGGACTAAAGAGATAAAATCTAAACAACGTAGAAGGAAGCAGGATAGAGGCAAGATGAGACAATTGGACAATTTTGAAAGATTGGAACACTCAATGATAAAATTTAGGGGCATATTTTCACTGCCTAAGCTAGGTGACTATATTTTAGTACTATTGGGTTAATGATGTTAGGCAACTATATTTTAGTACTATTGGGTTAATGATGTAGGAAGTATTAGTGATACTAATAACAACATATATTTTCAAAATTAGTGAAAATATTGGATATGTACCTAAGGAAAAACAATATCTCAATTAGGAAGTTTTGATGTGGACAAGATCATGTTTTTAATGGATATATATATATATATAGTGTGCGTGTGTGTGAAAAAGTCTTGTCATTATAAGATAAAAATAAGTATTAAAAAAGATTTTAATTGCTAAATAAGTTTAGTTTAACAATAATTGACACGATCTTTCATTCTAGAGATATATTTGAATTTGAAGAAAAAAGAATATTTGAATTTGAACCAAGAGAGAGTCCAGTATAATAGTATAAAAAACTAGAGATACACTAACTTAAAACATACAACAAGATATTTTGGGTATTGCCATAAATGCCCTCTAATCAATTACTTGTATTTGGAATATGTAATCAACAATCCTTTCTATATAACGCATGTTTCTAATGAAGGATTGGAATGTCAACAACTACTTGATTATGTCATTATCTTATCTGAGGCCTATAACTCCAATGTAGGCATTTTTTTAGGGGTAGTTTAGATCTAGGGTAGATGAGAAATAACTTAAAACTAATGTTTTTAAAGTTGACTAATGTTTTAACTAAGTATTGAAATTTTAGCCTTCATTATTTATTTTTACAATGTTTGTTTTAGTTTTTGTATTTTCAATTTTTATTTATTTGAATTTAGTGCTCACAATTTAAACGTAGTTATTGTTTGGAAAGATTTTGTACGATTTATATACCCAACATAATTAAGTCTTTAACACAAAAATCATGACTATATTTCTAGAAATCTATTGAGTGTGTTGTTTGAATTAAAATTGTAAAATGAAAAGAAATAAGAATAAAAAAAACATGAATAATCCAAAGAAATCACTTCCTAAAAAGAAACTTATAATTTGAATTAATTTACCCTATTTTCAATTGTATTAAAAAATAATTAATTCAAATTTGGATAACAAATTAAATATCAATTATACTTGAACTATATAATAAGCATATTGTGTGATCTTGATTATAAGCTCATAACTTTCTATATAGAAGTGCGAAATGTTGAGCAGAAACTAGTCTATTAATCTAGGAGATTATAAGAATTCTATGATCAATTTATAAATACAAGGTTATAGTTCCTAAAATACTATGTCTTTTTAGCCTCCCATTCTCTATTTGTCATTTTGGCCAAGTTGCATCACATCTCTTTGCTAGTTATAATTTAAGTTTAAGGTAATTCTAATACGTTATAGATTTTGGTTTTCGTTCATAATTAGATCCTTTATGTTAATTATTCTTTAAGAGCATTTCAGAATAATTATGAATTTGAGTTTTAAGAATTTTTCCTAACACATAAAAAATATATATATATTTTTTTTAATAATATCTTTTTTGAAAAAATTTTAATTGTCACGTGATAATTTTTGATCGGATAGAAATGGAGAGTGGTACAGTAGATGAATACAACCAACTGCCTCTTTCATTAATTAGCAGAAGAAAACGTCCCTTCGTCCATACGAAAAGCCTTTGTTTGAGTTGATGTCATGTGCATCAGTTTTGGATATGATTTTCCAATTAGTTTCAATTTAAGTAATGGCAAATTACATATTTGCCCATTTAGTTTGTGCTTAATAACTACAAAATTTAAGAGGAAATATCACCCGAAGGGAAAATATTAATTTGCACCTTAAACTAATAATTGTATCGATTTGTGTAAGTGTATTAATTTACATCCTTTGTTATGTTTTGTTTGGAAATACCTCATATGAAATTTATAATTGTATCAATTAAACTTCTTAAGTTTCATAAATAAATTAATTTAGACACATAATTTCCTTTGATAATTGTCTATGCATTTAATATAATCATTCATTTTATAAAATCTTGGCATTTAAAGAAGTCTACAGATGTTTAAAAATTTATGCATAGATGATTTTTAGTATTACGAATGATCTAAATTGATTGACTTATAAAAATTTAAAAGTTATTTAATTTCGTACGTGTTTAGGATTGATTTTGAAAAGACTAAAATTACTTTTATCATATTTAAAATCACTTCAACAAACACTTTTAATCACTTAAAATCAATTCAATGTTTAATTTTTTGCTTTTAATTAAATGCATTTTTCTTAATATTAAAATTGATTTTGAATGATTAAGCATATTACGAGTAATTTTAAAATGACAAAATTGATTTTAACAATGTTGGAATTGTTAGACTTATTTTAAATTAAAATACATATAATTAAAATATGGGCTATGTTTATGGATTAATATTTTATCACATTTAGTTATTTTATTAGATTGGGCTCTATTATGTGATATATTTAATTAAAGTCCCAAGATTCCCAATTGAGTATGGACTTAATTGGGCTATATTATGTGATGTATTTAATTAAAGACCCTAGATTCTCAATTGAGTATGGACTTAATGGTAGAAGCACTTAGTCTTTCTTGAATCCCATCTTGAGAGAGATCCAAAGCATTCAGAGTTTTGGTTGAGAAAAACAATAGTCATCTTGAAGCTATCATCAATTTCTCAATGGAGTCCGGTATGTTATTTATTCTTGACAATTTGACACGAATGATCATGAATGATATTAGGGTCAATTTATTTGATATAGATTTAAAGTAATTATGCTAACATGAATAAAAAACATGCTATTAATCAAATTATAATTAAGTTTCACACAATATTGGTTGAACGAAATCTGTGAGAGGGTTTAAATGAATATACTTGTAAAAGTTTAAGGTTTATATTGATACAATTATTAGTTGGTTTGTATGATACAACTCTCAAAGTTTAGGTATCTAAATTAATATTTGGAAAAGATAAAAAAGGAACATATCAATTTATATCCTTAAATTTTAGGGGTTATATCAATTTAAACCTTAAACTTTTGTAAGTGTATTAATTTACACACTCCAATATGTTCTATTTAAAAAAAACAAAATCTCATGTGAAATTTATAAATGTATCAATTAGACCTCTAAACTTTCATAAGTGAATCAATTTAGATTTAAACAAAATTTTCTTTGTCTATGCATTTATCTCGTTGTCCATTTTGTGTAAAACATACACTTGAAAAAGTCTACACAAGTTTGAGAATTAATGTATGGATTTTTAAGGATGATCGTAATGAAGCGTCTATATAATTTGATTGGCTATAAAAATTCAGGAGTTGATCAATTGACTCAAATTATAAATTTCACATGATATTGATCAAATGAAATTTGTAGAAAGGTATAAATTGATATACAAAATTTATAGTCTAAATTGATACGCTTAGAAATTTCAACAATTTAAATTGATATAATTATTAGTTAAATATTTTAATTGAGACAACTCCGAGTATAAATGGACGTTTATCTTTAAAAAAAATATATATATATATTTTCTACAACGGTTTGGATTAACAGTTGGGATTCAATCTAATTATGTTTCTCCCACCAAAAATCAACTTTTCAGCTTCTAATCAACCGTTAGAATATTCAATCAATTTTTTTAGAAATGATAGATTTACCCTATTAAATATTGGGTTGTGTCAATTTAAAACATGTCAATTTAAATTTTGAGTTTAAGTAAACATATCAATTCACAGTAATTATTATATTTTGTTTGAATAAACGTGGCGCAATTTATAATTTTATTAATTAAATTCTAAAATTTTTAAAAGCAAATTAATTTAAATTCTTAGTTAAGATTTTTTTAAAAAAAATCGTCTATGCGTCGATTCTAATTGTCTAAATTTATTAATCTGATATTTGAAAGAGTCTACACTAGTCTAAGAGTTGAATACATTTACAATTTTCAAATATAATCTTAATAAAGTTTCATACGATTTTTTTTTATTATTATTGAGGCTTGAAAAAGGGTGTTAATGGATACACTCATAAAATTTAGAATTTAAATTGATATAATTATTAGTTCGGTTTAGAATTTAAATTGATATAACTATTAGTTCAGGATTTAAATTGATACGACCTTAAAAATTTTAGGGGTGTAAATTATTATTATGTAAAAAAAAAAAAAAAAAGACTCTAGGGTATAAAAAAGTCAACTCTTTCTTCTCAATAGCAAACTTTGGCGATGAGTTTGTTTACAATACAAAACTCCAACTTTGACGACAAGTTTCTTTACAACAATTATTTTCCTCAACGACAATTTTTTTTTTTTTTTTTTTTTTATGACGAACATTTTATGAAGTTGAATAGACATAAGGTCAAAAAAACACAAAAAAAAATTGGCAAAAAAAAAAACTAACTAACTACGTAATTTAATAACAAATAAATAAAATAACGTAAACATAGTTCAACTAATATGAATTTGTACTAACAATTTCAAGCTCAGAGGTTTGAACCTCTCCTCTTTATATTGTTTAAAAAAATAAATAAAACAATAAAATAAGTTGCATAAAATTTAAAAGTAAACATGGAAAAAAATTGAAGCCAATAAATTAAATTAGGCTAGATCTGATTTTTTTTTCCAAGTCTATAAAATTTAGGTTTTGTTACTTGACATTGGCATAACTTTTTATTGAAAAATTATTCAATGATATTGCGTTATCGTAGTGTATTTCTTTTTTAACGTGAATTTGAAAATTTATATGCTTCCTAATAATTTTTATATATAAATTCGAATAACTTTTTTTTCTTTTTAATTTCAGTCTGACAACCACATTCATATTGTACTAATTTTCTTGAACAATTTTTCATAAATACCAAAAAAAAAAAAAAAAACAACTCATCCCATTTTCCAAACGTGACCTAAATTAATTTCCATCTAAAGAATCAAATGGTACACATAATTCATCTAACATCTCAATTATTTTTGGATTTTTTCTAGTACATTAAAAGAGATATATATGTTCGTATAATGGCTTTCACTTTCTTAAATCTAGACATGATATGTTGTCCCGTTGCCATTGAGGACAGTTTCTTTTTTAAATCTTATGCTAATATATACATTAGATGGGTGCATCAACTTTTTTTTTCAGTATGAATGAGTTTAATTTTATATTATCAAAGAACAATGGAATGGTAAATTTTATGTGTTCCTATATGCTAAGATAAACAATAATATAATATAAAGGTGAATCAACTTTTTCTTAACCAATTTTAACAATTTTTTTCCCACAAACGATCTAATTGAAAATTTTAAGATAATAAAAATAAAAGATATTCAAGATATTATATATATATATATATATATATATATATATTAGTCAATATTTATGGGATGAGAAATCCAACTTTCAACCTCAAAAGTGGTAATGTCATATCAATTACCATTGAACTAAGTTTACTTTAATAATTGTTCTAAAATCACTCAAAACACATCTCTAATATTAAATTTAAAGTATAAAAAGTAAAATATTAAATTAAATTTGAATGATGGTGATATATATATAGAAGTAAAATTTAGAAAGAACTTCAAAATAGGGAATGAATTGGGCCAGCATATGAAACTTTAAAATGAGAGTAATTTTGATGGCAACATATACCATATCTAAAGTTGGTCTTGTACATTTAGGATGGGGAATTTTCGAATGATTTCATATGCAAATTGTCGGTATGTCTGCCTTTTCCTATAGGTGTTTTCTCCATAATTCCACGTGATAAAAATAAACATCTACCTACTTCTTAATTATTTATTATTATTATTATTATTATTATTATTTTAAAAAAAACAAAAGTACTTTTCTTGATTATTTTATAATAATTTACAAAAGTAGTCTCACACGTCAAAAACGTCGATAGAAATGTCAAAACCTCACTTCAATAAAAATAATGTTATTGTCGATAAATATTTATGAAAAGATTATAAAAAAGTATTTAAATTAATAATATACATTTTATGTCTTAAGCTAAACTATTTGTTAATGATATTATATTTACATTAGTGACATTGTGTTGTTTATCCTTTTTATGTTTTATGAATTTTTTTATGATATAATAGAAATTTCGGTTAACTTCTCATGTTGATGTCAAACACATGAAATTGTAGAATTACTGATGGAAAAGTTTATATTTCGACAGAAATTTAGTATCATGGTTTCTAAGGCAATTGCCTTTTTTTTTTCTAATTATTTTAAGATAAAAGTTATTTGTTTAGTTCAACGAAAAATGGAAATATTTGAGTCTTAAGAAATAGGAAAATTATTTTAATTAATAAAATCGTTTGAAATATTTACACATAATAGCAAATATCACAATCTATCTACAATTGACCGTGATAGATTACTACTATCTGTGTCTATAATGACATAAGTAGACACAAATAGTAGTTTATCATGGTTTATCATAGATAGCCAGGAACATTTTGTTATATCTGTAAATATTTGAGAAATAATTGATGCCTCAATTAGTACTATATTGAGATAAAAGTTATTGTTGGAATTAATTCATTGACTAATTCATAAAGCATGTGATAAACTTATATATGGAAAACCTACATATTAAAACTATTTAATGTGGATATTAAGCAATTTTAATTAGTGTTAAGTATAAATCTAACCTAATGTTTACAAATTGGTAGGACCAACTGCATATCGGTATTTTATTATTTTGCCATAGAGGAATTCATTGTATTTAAAACAAAAACAACGTGATCTCGATTGGCAATAAACCGGTTATTTCCCAAGGTTAACACAACTCCCTAATCTAATGTGCACTTGCCAAAGAAAGGATTTTCCGAACAGTGGTGAAAACATAACGTTATAAAGGAGAAGAATTTATGCAACTCTTCAAGACTTTATTTCAGATATAGAAGGAGAACACAGGACAATTTTAAATTTGGAATAAAATTTATTATCTACAATCAATAGAGAAAAATGTTAATGAAATGTTTTTTTTCTTTTTTTGAAAAGACGTTAATTAAATGTTTTTGTAACGTTAATAAAACGGTAACTCTTGGCAAAAAAATTAAAGAGTAAGTCTTTGTATATAAGCATCGTAGAGTAATTTAAAATCTTCCAATGTGGGTTAACAATATCCTACTTTTTTTTCCTCAAAAAATGCTTTTTGCTATAACCCAAATTAAAGGCCGAATTCATTCCAACCATACCAAATATGGGCTCTCTATATATAAGGCCTTCAACGTTGGACCTTATTACATTTATGTTCTCTTGTGCCCATAAATTTCATATATCTTTTAATGAGCCACAATATTTCACAAATGTTCATATCCATTTACCATCTTAGCCTTCTCATTACAATTTTTACATTCCATCAATTTTTAATAAATAATAATTAAACAAAAACAAATATGACCGATTGTTTATCTTCATCCCAAAAACTGAAAAACCATATATGAAATAAAATTGGAGGATTTTTTTTTTAATGACAACTCAAACATTTCCTTGATTCATGTGCAAAATTAATTATTATTTTTTTTTCCATAACAATCACTCATTCCTTTAGACCTAGATGATCTCACACCTCCTACCCACCACAATTTCTCCTTTATCTCCCATCCACACCATTTCACACTCCTCTGCTGCCGCCGCTCGCCCATTGGAATCGGTCCCCCGTCCACAGCAGCGCACCGTGCGTCTGTTGGAATCGATCGCACATCGATCGTGGGTTTATCAACGTTCATCCGTCGGAATCGGTCATACGTCGTTCATCCTCGTTCATCAGCCGTTTTCCATCATCGTCGACTCTACACACCATCGACCGCCTAAGGTAAGCTGCTAGTCGCCTTCTCATTCTTTCTCTCTTCTATTTGCCGCCTGCTTCCCTCTGTTCATGTCGTCGCACCAAGACCCAGCCACCCATTCAAATGCATGAAGATCAAATCAAATCCATGCAGATTCAAGCCTTACTCTAAATCCATGGAGATCTGATGCTCCCAGTCCAGATTCGTGGATATCTGGCGCCCCATTCTCTGGCAACCCCTTCGATATGTACTCTAAAGTATTAATATTTAGGATAGAATTTAGGTTTATAATTGTGAATGTGGGATTTCGACATATTTGCTCTGTAATTGATGGTTTATTTTGAAAATGGTGAATTTGTATATAATATATACTGTGGTATATCGTATATATTTTCAATGATGTGAGATTTCTGCAAATTTATTAGCATGTAATATATGATATATAAAGTGAGTTATCTAAAATAATATTCATATATTGTACTTTCATATGGATACAAATTCCGAATGGTACAACCATTTATTTGAGTATATTTCAAATATATTTACTAGTACATTTTATATATTTGTTAGAATATTTGTAAGACCTAATACAATGTTCAAAGGTAAATAATCATGAATCCGCTAGAGAATCTAACAACTTGCGTAAAAAACTGTATATTTACTAGAATATATCACATATTGGGTAGAACGTTACAAACATCTAATACAATGTCCTACGGTATATTCAATATATTATAGTCATATGGATATTGTTATAACAAAACTTTCAAATGGTACAACCATCTATTTGAGTACATTTCAAATATATTTACCTGTATATTTTATATATTGGTTAGAATATTTGAAAACAACTTGCCATGAAACCAACTGTATTTGAGTGCATATCAAATATAATTAATAGTACATTTCATATATTGGTTAGAACATTGCAAAAATCTAAAACATTTTAATTGTATAGGATGAGGACAAAAACCCATCCGCTATACTAATCAAAATATTAATGATATACCTAATATTTATATTATATAAACTTGTAAAAAATTTTGTTCACCGCACGATTGTGCTTAAAAATCAAACATGGTTTATATACTTTGAAATATTTTGTATGTACAGTTAAATATAGATTATGTACTACAGAATATAATCAATATATATATATATATATATTTATTGGTCACTTACAACCTCCATAGAAAAAAATGAAAAATTATTAACAACATGACTAAAAATGAACATAACATATGAAATAAATCGGATAACATATCAATATGCAAACTGCCAACAATTGTACAATCCGTAATAGGCAAGAAAATTAGTTTGATGAACTGGAAAATGAAGATATTGATAGTGTGGAATTTCTGTGCTGAGATTGCAATTTATGTGTCGGTTGGAACTGAAATTTTTGTGGTGAGAGTGCCGGTCGGACGTGGAGCCTCCAATCGAAGAAGAGAGCAATTTTACGTCAGACTTTTTTGTTGAGTGAGTGAAGCAGGAGGTTGTAATTTTGTTAAAAATGGATGAAAAAAAATCCAACAATAAAGGAAAGAATAACCATTAACCAATATTAAATGCAATAAATATATGAAGATTGTTTACCAAATTTAATAAAGGAAAGAATAACCATTAACCAATATTAAATGCATAAAATAATCCCTACAATTTGGAAACGTGTATTCATCATGCATGCCATAAATAAAGAACACAATATAATAAATATCAAAAGGTATAATAATATATGATGCATACCAAAAATAGATTTCGATTTTTCATAATGATAAATGTGTTAATTAATAGGGATCCGTTTAGGGCATTTTTGTCCCAAAATCATATAAATTTCCTATTTTGAAATAATTCAAAAAAGAAGTCTATTAGTGAAATATCTAGCTTGAAGAGTATTTTTTCTGTAAATCTTCCACAAAATATCCTAAAAGTATGACCCAAAAAGGAAAAAAAAATTCCAAATCCATGTATTGAAAAAGCCAACTATTAAAAATCAAATGTCTAAATCTTCATGTCTCACACCTAGTTTTCTAGGAAAAAAGTCAAAACTATATCTTAATCAGTTGAGTAATGTTCATGTAAGTTCAGGTTAACTATATGAAGATGAAAGACAAATTCATAAGTTGTGCGACATAAGTGAACACAAGTGAGGGAAAGTAGATGTAAAGGACCTTTTGAGTTTTGTGTCTCCTGATTTCAATTCCTTTAAACCTAATCTTAATGAAACTTTATTAACATTGTGTCGCAAGATATTGGTTACTTCCCCATCCAAACTACTTTTAAGCCTTTAAATTAGAATTTAATTTTGTGAAGACAACAACAATTAGGGGGTGTTTGGGGTAAAGGATTGGGTTGGATTGTATTGTATTGGGTTACAAAACCCATGTTTGGGGAATGGGCTTTGGGGTTAGTTTGGATTACAAAACCAACCCCAAGTACAATCCAACCCAATCCTTCCCAGTTTCTGCCGTTTCCCAATGCTCATTCTGCCCGATGTCTGCTCTCCCTCTCTCTCTTCTGTCGCATTCCGTTCACATTCACTCTTCCCATGCGTTGGTCGAAGCAGCCATGCGCTGGTCGAAGCAGGCCATGCATCGGTCGAAGCAGGCCATGCGTCGGTCGAAGCAGGCCTTGCGTCGGTCGAAGCAGGCCTTGCGTTGGTCGAAGGCTTGCGTTGGTCGAGGGTCGAAGGCCTTGCATTTATCGAAGTAGGCCTTGCGTTGGTTGAGGGTCGAAGGCCTTGCGTTTGTCGAAGGCTTGCATTGTTATTATTATATTGTTATAATTTGGTTGTTGGCTTATTTGTCTTCGGTCACTTCCTGCACTGTCAGTCAAATTAATTGGTGGTTGGGTTGTTTAACTTCACATGCTTATATATATGAATGCTCTTCTCTGCTATTCCTATATTCACACACCATTTTGGAGAAGAAATTTGCTCTCCAAGTGCTTCTTTTTCGGTGAGTCCCCTTCAATCTTTTGCTATTTTTTATTTCTTTCTCCTTATGTTATGAATTATTTTTATTCAAACTTTCTTCTGTTTCATGTGATGGTGGACTTCTCGTTTGATATGTGCCCTATCCATTTGCCTCTTTAACCCGATTTACAATCGAGTTCTAACGGGTACGTATGTATGCTCAGTTTTTTAATTGAATTTTTTTTCCTAGTCATGATGTTTACTTAGCTAACATGGACTATTTCCTACATTTTTTCAACTTGTTGTGTTAAGTATGTGGATTCAGTATGAGAGAAAACTTAAAATAATAATAATAATAATTTCATTATTAAAAAAAAAAAAACAGTGAATGATGTTAAAAAAAAAAAAGCCAATTAATTTACACAATCGTCTCTTGACGAGTTTGTTTGTTTGTTTACGCGTTTGTTTGTTTATGTGTTGAGTTGTTTACTTATTCATTTGTTCATTTGTAATCAATATCTTTCTGAATAAGAAATTGAGTGGGGTGTAAGAAAGGATTGATTGCATTGGAAGATCGAATAGATAGGACCTGGAATAAATAAGAATACTTAAGTATGGCCGCTATCTTGTCAGGTCCATTGTTAGTTCAGTTAATCAATGGATGACATGGACATTCAACCTGACAAGCTCATTGCAATACTGACGGTTGTATGTGCGGCTACCGTAGCAGTGGTGAATACTATCACCACTTTGCTACAATCGGATGACAATCGGGAGTGATCGTCTCCACTAATTAGACATCAGATTCGACAGTTGAATTTCTTTCGACTGATCTACGAAGATGATCAGACGTGTCGTGAGAACACTCGCATGGATAGGTGAACATTCATGATCCTGTGTCAATTACTTAGGACGACGGGTAGGATAAGGCCCGCGAAATATGTAGATGTGGAGGAAATGGTGGCTATCTTCCTGCACATAGTCGCACACGATGTCAAAAATCGAGCAATGCGACGCCAATTTGCAAGGTCTGGCGAGACGGTTTCCAGGCACTTCAATATTGTGCTCAATGCAATATTAAGACTGTACGACATTTTATTGCGGAAACCAAAGCCAGTCACTGAGAATTGTACAGATGACAGATGGCGCTGGTTCCAGGTACAGTCATTCTGTTGTTTTAATGGTATTGTTTGGGGTTTTAGAAATTACCTAAAACTTATCATTTAAACAACGTTTCATCGCAAATTGCTTAGGTACACTTGACGGAACCCACATAAAGGTAAATGTTAGTGCAGCTGATCGACCACGGTATAGGACTAGAAAGGGCGAGATTGCAACGAACGTTCTTGCTGTATGCAATCAAACGTGTGAGTTCATATTCGTTTTCGCTGGATGGGAAGGACCAGCTGCAAACTTGAGGGTTCTGCGAGATGCAGTGTCTAGGCCAACTAGATTGAAAGTCCCAAGGAGTTAGTTTGTAGATATTGGTATACCCTTGCATACGAAAAAAAAATGTACGACAAGTGATAACTTGGCCTAATTTCGCAGGATACTATTATCTATGCGACGCCGGTTATCCAAATGCTGAGGGATTTTTGGCTCCTTATCGGGGACAAAGATACCATTTGACTGAGTGGCGTGGAGGAAACCCGCCAACAAGCCCTATGGAGCTTTTCAATATGAGATATTCATCTGCTCGGAATGTTATTGAGAGAACGTTCGGGATGTTGAAAGGTCGATGGGCAATCCTCCGAGGAAAATCATACTACCCGGTTGATGTGCAGTGCAAGATCATACATGCATGTTGTCTCCTGCATAATTTAATAATTCGAGAAATTGGACCAAATTCCTTACTCGACGAAGGAGAGGGAAGTCAGGGGGGGGACAATACCAACAGACAATGAGAATATCGAAGTTGTGGAGACATCTGTTGCATTCACTGCATGGAGGGATAATATCGCAAATCAGATGTGGGCTGAATGGAATTCAAACTAAAGACGCCCTTGGGAAATTCTATGTATTCCTTTTTCTTTTTTTTTTGGAGAAGATAGGAATTGATTTTTTTGTTTGTGTGTATAAAGTATATCTGCATGTGTTGACAAATTCAATTTCAGGTGGAAGCATCCGGGTCACGCGCAAGAGCCGCAAAACATATATGGATGGATGAGGAGGATAGAATCCTCGTGGAGTGTTTGGTCCAGTGTGTGCAATCTGGACATTGGCGAGCTGATAACGGGACTTTCTGACCTGGATTCCTATCAAACATACTACGGATGATGCAGTAGAGGATACCAGGGTGTTCCGTACAGGTCAGCCCACATATGGAGTCAAGGGTCAGGACCCTGAAGAGACAGTACAGTGCGATCGCTGAAATGTTGCGCCCAGGCTGTAATGGGTTTGGGTGGAATGCTGAGCGCAAATGTATTGATTGTGAGGCAGAGATATTTGACGCATGGGTCAAGGTAATTTAATTACATGTTTTATTTATTTCTTCTTCGTTTAAATTTGTATAGACCATAACATAACACAAGCCACCTTTAACAGAGTCATCCGAGTGCAAAAGGACTGCGCCATAAGTCATTTCCAACTATGATGACTTAGCCATCGTATTCGGCAAAGACAGAGCCACAGGGAGTCATGCAACCACCACTGCAGAGGTCGGAACTAAACCCGTCATGGAAGAGGAGAACGAGGACATCCTGAACAACCAGTCCCCAGACTTTGAGAACTTTTACATTTCTGATCCACCTTTTGCTAGCTCGCCCCCTTCAGAGGACTTTTCGACTACCCCCAGCGGTAGAGGGTCTGGGAGTAGCTTGCCATCAAGGAGTAGGAGGTCCCGAAGTTCATCGATTGGAGAGTATAGCGAGGTGGTTCTTGAGGGGTTCCAACTTCTGACGAAGTCTATTAACGACATTGCATAGTGGCCTGTCATCAATGAGGACCTGGCAAGGCGTCGTCGTCAAGAACTATACGCCAAGCTGCAATCCATTCCTGGTCTGTTGGTACAAGATGGATTGACTGTTGCACGGTCATTGTTTGCAGATCCAATGCTGTTAAGCCACTTTGTGGACTTCCCACCACAGTGGAAGTATGACTATTGCATGCAAGTCCTCGGGCGACAACGGGGTCCAGCACCATGACTATGTTTTTTCTCCCTTCAATTTGCAACCCTAGTTATTTTATGATTAAGGAACCTTATCTTTCCATGATGTTGTTTATAATTTGAACTATGTGTATTTTTTTTCGAACTTTAATTTTATATTGTTGTCCTTCTATTATATATTAACATTACTTTGCTTTTAATTCTAATATATTGTGATAGTTGAAACAGATGTAAAAAAAAAAAAAAAAAAAGTCGAAATAATACTTCAAGAAAAAGTAGTCAACATTATAATATAGTATGATAATTTGAAATAATATTTAAAAAGAAAAAAAAATCAAAATCAATCTTATAGTATGGTAGTTTAATTTTGTATAGTATGAACAAATAAAATTCAAAATACATGATGGTTAAAAAAGATGTAGAAAAAAAACAGTGGAAGTAATATTTTTTTAAAAAAAGATCAAAATACTATTTAAAAAGAAAAAAAAAATCATAATTATAATATAGTATGATAGTTTCCTTTTCTATTTATGAACGGATATAGTTCAAAATATATGATGTTTAAAACAAATCTAAAAAAAAAACTACTGAAAATAATATTAAAAAAATAAAAACAGTCAAAATAATATTTAAAAGCAAAAAAATCGAAATTATAATATACCATGATAGTTTAATTTTCTATAGTATGAACCGACAAATTTCAACTTATATGATGCTTAAAACAAATGTAGAAAAAAAAATAGCCATAATAATATTAAAAAAAAAAAACAGTCAAACCCAACCCAAACCCAAGCCTGCAATCCAAACACTGTAATCAGAAATCCAGCCAATCCAACCCTGCACTCCAAACACCGTAATCAGATTCCAATGTATTCCAATTCCAGACAACAAAACCCATCGTAATCAGATTCCCAGTAATCCTGATTCCAATCCGGCACCCCAAACAGCCCCTTATTTACAACTACATTGGGTAAAATGTGAAAAGAAAAATTAAGTGCGGTTTGGATTCACTTAACTTCTAAATACTTAATTTTTTACTTTATTAATATCTTTAATTTTTTTACTATACTGAAGTGGAGAATTGAACCTTTGATTTCGAGATTGATAGTATAAGTACTATGTCATTTGAATTATGTTCATTTATATGAAAGAATTTGAATCCCATTGCAGAAGCGTGTGATCGCTTTTGTTTTTGAATTGGGAGGAAAAAATTACAGAATTAATAAAAACAAAAACAAATTAAGCATTCTTTTTACGGAGAAAAGTGTATTACCTTTGAAGTCACTTTCTTCGATTCTTTCTCCTTTGTTTAGTAGAAATTTGTACTGCAAAATTGTTTTCCTTAGGAAGACACTAGCAACGATCTTCTCTACTATCCTCTTGGAACAAGAAAGCTTGTGGGAGCCGGTTGAAGAAGGAAGGAAAAGACGGAGAGAATTTACTTTTTGGGAATGTGAGTGAGAAAATTTAATTTAATTAATTAACTTATTAATTCATTAAATATAATTCAATTAAGCACATATTTAATTTAATGTATATGAATCACATTCTAATATACCTTCCTTAACCTATAATTTTAATGTCACATTCACATTATTTTAACTTATAGTTTTAATACGAATCAAATTCATATTATTTAATATTTGAATTTTATTCAAATGTATTTTTCTCCCTGATAACTTGTAGAAATACAAGTTATTATATTCATTATTTGAAGTAATTAAAGTATAATTGATGATAAACACATGATTTTAGCACATGAATTGTATGATATGGATAATTGTGTGTTCACTATGTTTACAAAAGAATCTATCTTGAAAATTATGAAATTCAATTTTTTTGAACGTAGGATAGAATCAAAAGGAACTCAAGTATAAAAGAAAGGATGCTGCCAGAATCATTAAAGGCCAACGCGTCGAGAACCATGCGTCAAAAAGCAACATAATACAAGCGCTTAGTCGGCAACTATCATGTCAATATGCAAGTGGGCATCTGATTTCACCAAATCATGACATATCCAATGAACTGAAGACACGAAGAAGTCTGCGCAGCAGGGCATGGAATTAAATACAAACGTGTCAGGTCATCATGAGATTGTCTTTTTCGACGCTTATAAATAGCCTAGTGCACTTCATGTTCAAGCAGAGAAAAAATACTCAGTGGTGAAAGCTCTGTGCAAATTCTCGCTCAACCTCCATAACCATCCTCCATTTCGAGCTCTTCTGTGAGAAGATTTTGAGAGTGTTCAGAGTCACCCCTCAGGGAGTGAGAATCCACCCTTGTATAAATCATGTATCAAATAACAACCATCTCAAGCCTCCAAGAAGCAAGACATTGCCATTGGCGGCTTGACGACTTCCCTTTTCTTTCATTCATTATGAACACCTTTCTTGCTTGTATTTTGTTAATAGCTTTCGAGGGATTTGATTATTTACTGGATACAAATTCGATTGACATTAAACTTCCATTTATTCTCATTTGCAACATCTTGTACAATGAATGTTGAATGTTTAATTAGTTAAGCATAAGTAGTAGTGTTTCCATATGTGATTAAATTTGCTTTCATCTTGATTAAATGGGTACTTCAAATTTGCTTGGATCTATCGAATAAATAGGTCTAAGTGAGTATATTCATCTGCTTGAGAGAGTCGGTGAGTGATTTTTAGCATTTAACAAAAATAGATTAGGCTTTAGAAATAAAGTTTGTCTTCTGCCGGAAAAACTCACCATGTATTTTAGAAATACGATTAATATGGCGTCGAAGCATCGAGAGATGCATTCCCAACCTTGAGTTTGTAAGCATGAAAAATTACTAATCACTTAGGAAAATGTTATCTACTTATCTTAATTTGTCCTTTTTCATGGTTCTATTCCTTTCACACATATTGTTTGGACTTGTTTATACTTGACTAACTTCACCCATTACTCATTCCGCATCACCAATTCCACATGTTCATCCACCAATTTATTATTGTGTAAAGTTATTCTTTGTAGTTATTTTAGAAAACAACAACAATTATAATTATTTTATAGTCCAAACGCATCAAGCTAAAAATTCATCTCAATGCATAGTCATTACAAATCCATGTGTTCAACCCTAGACTCTCTAGGAAAAACCTATTTAAACTTGCACTTGAGTTTTTATGGGAAAACTTGCGTCTAATATATATATATCTTTCATGATTCTTAACTCGGCATTAGGCCATTATAAGCATAACGCATCATACACACTTTAAACGCAACACTCTCAGATTATATAGTTTTAATTATAAATCATATTTATAATTAACTATGTACTATAATGTAGCAACATACGTTATTCATTATCAATCATATCATATATGATTAATACATATATTTCCCTTAAAAGGATTTCAACATTTCAAATTTTTCAACATTACATATCCTTATTTAATCCGTTATGAGCTAGCAGAGGGACCTAATGGACCTACAGTTATAAGCTCCAATGATACGCATTTAATTAATTAAACTCTTTAATTATATTAATGAACTTTCATTAACTATGGGGCAGACCACTAAAGATTCTAAGGCCAAAGAATAACAAGGAAGATTCTTGTGGTGGTCCAAGAAGTGTTGTGATCAAAATTTTGGAGGAATTCGATTCAATTTTAAGCTACAATAAGTAAGTGACAATTCTCTGTTTTTCGGTTTTGGAAACAAACATGTTTAATCCTTAAAATTGATATAGTTAGAGTGCTTTAGATCTTATTGCTTCCGCTATTATGTTTCTAACTCCTTCACCAAGATCCAACTGCCATTGTGGATGTTGTTCGAATTGTTCCCCTCCTTGTGTGTCTCTTCAACAACCAGTTGGCCTACTCTCGAGTGTCAGTAGTCGCCCATCGTTATGTGTCTCCGTATGCTGCCGTCTCAGATCTCGACCATCGTTTGAGTCTTCGACGTGTAGATCGTGCTGTTGGGCATTTTTGTTGCCCTTTCTCTCATGCATCTAGCTTGCAGTTGTCGTTGTGCATCACTACTGGTAGTTTTCTGCAAGTTGCTGCCTGAAAACCGTTCAATCGTGTTGCCTAACCAGCCGCCAGTCGTGTGCCTCTTTCTATCGAGTGTCACCACCGTGAACAACCTTGTCTCATATATACTGTAATATTTTTATCATATATATTGTAATATATATTCGGGTATTAAGATGGTCTGAGATTTAGGCTTTAGGTTTTATGGTATATACCCAATCATATGATCCTATTTGAGGGTTTTATGGTATATATCCTGTCATTTATATGTTTTATGTTGAATGTTGAGTCCATTTGTGATTGATAGATTATTGTATATACTATGATTTATGTTGAAAATTGAGTCCATCTGATTATATTTGAGTACTTTGAATTAGTGATATATACTGTGATATAAATGAAATTTATGATATATACTATGATTCAAATGGTACAACCATCTATTTAAGTACATTTATATTTCATATATTGGTCAAAATATTTGCAAGCATATAATACAATGTTCTAAGATATATTTAAAAATAACCATGAATTCACTACAAAACCCAACAACTTGCGATGAAACCAGCTACATTTGAGTACATATTAAATACATTTACTCGTATATTTTATATATGTATTAGAACATTGCAGAATATTCTAAGATATATTTAAAACAATGAATTTGTAATATTGCTTAATATGTTAAATGAAAAATAAATTTATATTAAATGCATTTTCTCTATCCCATTAAAACTGGAAAAAACTCAACTAATATATAATAAATGCATTTTCTCTCTCTAACATTAAGGATGCTTCGTAAATATAAATATATATATATATATATACACACATATACACATGGATTTTCTCTTTCTAACCCCCCACTATTATGGGTACTTTTGTCCGAAAATGACCTCAATTTTTTAATATAAAAATATCTAGAGATTTATAAAAATAAATTTTCAAAATAGATTAATCTCTAATAATCTTAATAGCCACTTAAAAAGCCTAAAACCCATGGGCTTGAAGCCCATCCATTTTTTCAGTTTTTAAAAAACACCCCATCCACTTTATAATATATATTATTATAATAATACCCTCTCCCCCCCCCCCCTCCAATATATATTATAATAATAACCACCTAATAAAGTTATAATTAGTAAAACATTCATTAAAAATATTAATTGATTAATTTCATTTATAAATTACTTATTTTTAAAAATATTTATTATTAAACTAACTATCATTTTTTTAGATTAATTAAAATTATTATTTGATTCTTAATTAATTAACTTTTATCAATGCATTGAATGATATTTATTATTTAATTAATTATTAAATTGTGTAACATTATCCTGCTTAATTCCATAACTTAATTACAGACGTAATTTTTGTTTATAAAACTTTGATAGCATTATAAAACTTTGTTAAATTATTCTTTTATTAATATTCTAAACATGTAATGACAATTTCGGCCAGGTTTACGTCAAAGTGAAAGATAATCAGTCAATAGTAATGCAAAAAGTGAATCCCAATCAATTATTTTTATTGTTATTTTTTAGCATTATGTTGTAATTGTAATGAGTTGTGGGGTATGCCTAAAAATTTATAATCAAATTCTGTGATCTAATTGAGAAATGAAGGGTGCTCAATCTGATTTTAGTAGAAAAATATGTGGGATACACTACCTTTACCGTTATCATTACAAATATTACTTATTGTAACAATATGAAAATTATGAATCTGCCACATTTATTGTCACTTTTACCTTTACCGTTACCGTTAGGTCAAACAGTAACGGTAAAGATAATAGTAGCAATAAAATGTGACAGATTCATAATTTCAAGTAAACGCAAACAAAAACATCCAATTATGTTTGTAATTCAGGCCTATTATAATTCATCAATTAATGAAACCTCATTTTGATTACACAAATTTTCATTATGGTTTGATAAACATGATCTTAAATGTAAATGATTTCTTCTCTAAAGTTGGAGTTATATATATATATTCTAAAACGTGTAGGGTTGTTGTAATTGTTACTCATATGCTCGATATGCTTATGGTTGTTATTTTTTCTATGATTTGATTAGTGACTAACCAATACATTTATAATATTGATATTGTTTTATCACACAATTTTGTTTTTTACTTTAAAAAGCTCACCACGCAATTTTTTTTAATGAAATTAAATGAAACATAAATTTTTTGTTACTGTGGTATATATATATATTTATTGTAAACTAGTTCAATTTTGGGTTTGTCGGAAATAAAAATACTAAAGAAACCAATAGAATATTCTTTTAAATTTTAGAAAACAAAAACTATTATCAGTTTTGTTTGTCAGTTTTTAATAGATAGAAAACCAAAAATAATTATCAAAACTAGTTTAAATAGATGTAAAAATAAATTTAGGTTGACGATGATTGACATAATTTTTTTTTTGAATGGGAAGTTGAATCTTCCATCTACACAATCGTAGTAAAAAAAATGTAATTGAGTAGATAATACATTAGATCATTCTAATAACCGATAGTTGAATCAGCATAGTAAAATCTTTAACCGAGAAAATGAAAAAATGTTGTACTCTGCCTTTGAACATGAAGCACATTATTGTCTGCCATATCCTCCGATGAACCCCATCAACTTTGAGCAAAATTCAAGCAAACTAAGAATTGAAAACAAGGCACACACTCAATTTTGAAGTTTGATTTTAGGGCTCCAACCAAAACCCCTTTCAAAATCTATCTCAAAATCATCAACACATGTTCACTCCCTTGTTTTAGTGAAATTATGAACAATTGTACTTTCACATCAACAATTTTTTTTTTTTAATTTTTTTAAATTTTTTTATTTTTTTAATTTTTAATTTTTTTTATTTTATTTAATTTTTTTTTTTTTACAATCCAAGAGCACCCAATGGCGTCTTCCCCTGTCCAGCTTCAAAGTAGAAGATGAGCATTGCTAACATAGCGATTCTAGCATGCTTGATCTCCGCCAACTTCAATCTCTCCAATTTCTCCGTGTCCGGAATGTAAACTCCATCTTTAATAGTTCCTGCAAATCCCAATGGATCAAAGAATTTTCCTCCGGGATACCCTTGTTCTCCGGTTGCGTTTGCGAAGTTCTCTGCTGTTCTCGACCATGGCGTCGCCCATTCCACCGCTTGAGATTCTGGGTTGAAGAAATCCACCCATCGCTTGCTTTCAACCCATCCCATTAGCAGAAGCTGGGTTCCTAGCAGTGATCCGAAGGAGAATGGAGCGATTGCGCCTGGATCTGCTCCGGCTTCGAACCATGGAATCCCGCTCCACGCTTGTCCTACGAAGATTCCGACCACTGCTGCCATTGCCCACCGCCCGTGGATCAGCTCTGCCTCTCTGTACCACTTCAGAAAGGCTGGGTCCTTCCCCAACCCTAGTGGGTCGAAGCCGTAGTCGCCTGGAAGTCTACGCAAATGGAACAAGTAATTGCTCATCAACTGTTTGATGAAACGCCTCTTCTAAAAATTTCAACTATGGTTGCTTAGAAAGTGTTTGATTAAATGCCTCTTCTAGATTTTTCAGAGTAACTGCTTTGAAAATGTTCGATGAAATGACTATACCATATTTTACACAGTAATTGCCTAAAAACTGTTTGATAAAATGCCTATACCAAATTATCGACATTACTTGCTTATAACTAATGTTTGATAACAATTCTGTTTCTTAATTTTCTTCCCCTGTTAAACAAAGACTAAAATCCTATCTTCCAACTGCAGATACGAAACATTAACTAAACAACGTAAGATAGACATACGAGCCATCAAGCCATTCTGGGTCGATCAAGTTGCCGCCACCCTTAACAGCAGGGATCCAAGACTTCTTGGGCTGAGCAGCCGCGACGATAACAAGCTTACGAGAGCCGACAACATTGACACCGCCTCTGGCTCCGGCCAACAAGGTCTGAGTTCTGCTACCTCCACGGAGGAAGGGTGAGCCCAAGCCATTAAGCACAGTACCAGAAGTTGCAGCCATGGCGTTTGAGATGAGGAGTTTCAGGTATGTATTTGGACTGTGTGTATATGATTTGATGAAGAAGAGGATGTGTGGGAGATATTGTGAATTGAATTGTGGGTTTAAATGGAGCCAAGTAGGAATTGTGAAGATGAGAATCTGAGGGGAAATCTAATGGGAGGGTGTTGGATAGATTTCGGACCAATGAGAAACAAGTTCTTCATCCTCTCTTACACTGACCACTTGGCTGCCAACCACGTGGACGATCGTTTCTTGTTACCCCTTTTTCAGCCTCATGTTTCACTCCCAATTTCCTACTATGAATCAGAAATCCTTTGAGAAATTAATGCCCAACTCTTTTGGGTTAAAAAGATTCTTGACATTATTTGGGGGTCATTGAGTTTAGTTATACTCTTGATTCAACACATTTGTGTATTTAGAATCTAAGTCTATATTTGGTGTGCAAAGTTCTTAATTTAATTTGTGTTTTGAGTGTAAAGTTGAGTTAGAATTAAGAATATTTAGTGTAATTTTATTTTTTACCAAAAGAAGTCTAGTTTTCTGTTAGCTATTTTTGTTTGCTTAACTATTTATTCAACTATTTAATTAAATGCATATTTTTTTAGAACTTAAATACTCAATTGAAATATCAATGTAAAAACTTCACATATATTTTACAATTTCTTGCATGTAACCATTATAGTTGAGGTATATAATATATATATAGTTTTGTTTCACAAACAAAAAAAATTAGTTCATACTAGTAAAATGTTGGATGGTTCAAAGTATTTGTATGTGAATCACTATTAATAGAACATGAAATGGACAACATTAGATTGAAAATTGAGAATGCATGTTTAAAAAATGTATTTATTTGTTTTATGAAAACATGCTTCTCAATTTTTGTAAAATACAAATGTACGTGTATTACATCGGTTTTTGTTATGAAATATGAATGTCACATTTTTTTTTTTTTTTTTTGGAGCTACATGTGCATTTTGGTTTAAAAAAATGAAATGTTAAGGCTCTTTTTTAACATAGCATTTGATCTTCTTTTTATATTAAAAAAAAAAAAATTCTTTTTTTAACTAAGGGAGAATTATCATGAAGTTCAAAAAAAGATACGATAAAAGAAGAATACATGGTTTTAAATCAAAATTTGAAATTAAGAAGATAACTAAATAATCCAACTCAAAAAAAAAAAAAAA
>QLSR01001484.1:892487-954288 GCA_031780015.1 Citrullus colocynthis
AAAAAAAAAAAAAAAAAAAACTATCCAAATTAGATGTTAATGTTTATTATTTTATGATGTAGATTATGTATTTCGTAAAAATATTGAGTCTCTAATTAGTTTATTAGTTTATTTATGCAAGAAATCTTATTAAAATTTAACATTAATTTTTACTATAAGGACTAGATTGTTACAAACTTTAAAGTATAAGAACTAAGTTGTTACATAATAAAGTTCGAGGACTAAATTGTTACAAAACTAAAAGTATATAGACTAAATCGTTATAGATCAAAGTTACATATACATAAATTACATCCTTCCTAGGCATCTACAAAACCTTAAACCAAATGGCCCCTAAAGTTACATAAATTTTGAAAAATGTCAATTAAATCAATTTATTAGACATAAAATAAATAAAAACACACACACACACACGCACGCACGCATGCGTGCGCACACACACACACTCCTTGTTGATTCTTCCTAGAGAATAGCAAGATAATTTTGTGGTGTTGTTCCAAAAAAGGGAGTCCTGTGTTTTCGTTGGAGAATTTTCACTGGTTCGTGTTTTGTAGAAGAAGAATTCCACATTAAAGACAATCTTCAAAGGTAGGAAAACTTCTTCCTCTTAACTCTTCTCAAATTGCATGCTAATTGCTAGTTGTTTATCCATTTGATTGTTCTATGTATTTTGATTCTCTAAAACAAATTTAATAGTACATGACAATCATTTTCTTTTGCTGGAAATTCAATTTCTTCAACACTAACTTTGATTTTCAAACCAACAAATATTTAAGGAAATCTACATCAGGATTAATGTTCACTCTAAATGGAGGAGCAGTAGTTTGGAGAAGTATCAAGCAAGGTTGTATTGCTGACTCTACCATGGAGGCTTATGAGCTTATATTTGATAGTATGATGTTCTGATATTACTTATTTGTGTGCTATGGTGAGATAACGAATAGTGTGTAGCATATTGAACTTTGTTGGATCATAGGTTATATTTCTGATGCTGAAGGAAATTACGAAGGCATTAATGGACAAATTGTGGTCCCCTATGCCCAAGGATGTGGAGAAGGCATATGGTCAGCCATAATATATTTTCCAATGCCGAAGTACTGGGAGAACGTATTGATGATGCCAATCATGGTCAGGGAGTCGACGGACCTAGCTCCTAAGCCTACGAGAAGTACCCGAGGGGATGGTCAGGGGGCCGATGGGCCTAGCTCCTGAGCCTCGACGATAAGTTGTAAGCTATGTGCATATAGAGGAAACATAGGAACAGATACAAAAATGATGAGAATAGCTGAGCTGGGTGGGCCAGCGAAGAAAAACTAGTCAGATTGTTGTGTTGTGTGAGCCAGCAGGTTGAACAGAGGAATTGATATGCCAAAGGTGCCAGGAAGAAAAGTAGATTTTGAGAATAACCCTATGAGAGAGGTTTAAGTATAAGCCCGATATAGATATAGATGTGCTTGTTTATGATTCAATCATTATTATTATGTTGAAGGGTTATATGAACTCTAGCTTTATCAATCACTTACTGGGCTTCATTGAAGCTCATCATTTTCTTATGTTTTTTCTTTCTAGGTAGTAGAAGGGTTCCCGTTGCTGAGCGAAGTCAAGGTCTGCCGAGATATCATGTGCATTTGGTTAATGAATTAGTTTACTTCTGCCTATATAAGTTGCTTATGATAGTTCCGGGAAAGGTAGAGTAGGCATCGCAAGAGGGTCGGTGTCTGTTGTCCTCACGCTCGGTCTCGGGCTACGGGAGAGTGGCTCGAGGTGGGGTGTGACAATAAAGTTGGGTACCTTACACTATGAATGCGGTCCACTTGGTATTTGGTACAAACGATGTGATCCTATATTGTTCATGTAAAAGATATACGAGTGGAGGCATCCTATGCAATGAGTTTACGTAAGACCGGACCATGAGATAATCACTTTTACTTTATAACATCGTTTATTGTTAAGACTGATTATTTAAAAAATGATGACCTAGGTAACTTAATCTTAACCTTGAGCTAATTATGAACTCTTGTTTATTCGAGATTATCCTTTAATCTGCATGGGTGAGAGTGGTTTGAGTTCGCTGACTCAATAAACCTATCATTTTAGGGATAAGACCGAGTAGATAACTTGGGGCATAGTCTTGCGAGATGGAGTTCACTACCTGATTCTAGGATAGTAGAGAGGTTGTTCCCTTAAGTACTAACTTCGGGTCTTGAACAAGAGGCCCCACTCTCTCATTAGCCCGAGAAGGACTCAGTTTGGTGGTTGGACCACAAACTAATTTTTCATTAGAGGATCAATGGGACTTAAGGAACAAGATGTAATTACAAGGGCAAAATGGTAATTTTTACCTAGTTATAATTACGAACAACTTGTGAAGGACTAACTTGCTAATTATGGTTATATCAAGTGGACATAAATATATCTACAGTGAGGAGATTGCAACTATTGGGATATAGTGGAATGTCCTGGTAGTTAATGAACATTAATTAGCTAGGTTAAGAGTTCAGCCAGTTAATTTCGGATCGTTGGAGCTCATGATCTGTGGATCTATTAGGTCCCCCTATTAGCTTATATCGAACTAAACCTTAAAATAGTGTGATGAGAGAAATTGAAACGTTCGAATTCGGTTAAGGGAGTAAGTTTACGTTTTGCTTAAACATACGATCGTTTAATTATAAACTAAACAATAATGGAGAGTTGGGAATATTTAAATGTGATTTAAATATTGTTCACATAAATAGAGACCCATGGTTTTGAAAAAATCGGGATATGTGAAAAAAATTAATTTTATATTAATTTAATATAATTAATTATATTTGCAATTAATTATTTGAATTAATTTTCTTTAATATTTTAATATTAAATTAATATGATTGGTTAAAATGTTTAATTAATTATTAATTTTATTTAAAATTTATTATTAAAATTAGTTTTACTTAAAATTAAAAAGATAATTCATTCTAAATTGAATTTGGGAAATTCAATTTTTGCATGAATTTTAAGGAGGATTAATCACCTACTTGGTGTCTCATTGATCTTAATTGGATTTGCATGATTCCTTCTTTAAATGGAGGTTGATTAACATCAATTGGTTTTGGTGAATGTCGAGAATTTCTATAAAATTTCCCTCAAAACTCTCAAACTTCAAAACTCTCTCCAATCTCCAAATTCACAATTTGGATCTCACGATCCGTTTTAATGCCAGAGATTAACGGGGAAGACTTTATCCACGAAGTGTTCGTGATCAAAATTAACAAAAGAATTGCTTAAATTTTGAGTTGCATTAATGTAAGTTTCAAAACTCTGTTTTTGGGTTTATGAACAAGCATGTCTAATCCTTAAGATTAATGTAATTATAGTGTTTTAGATCAAAATTGCTTCTGCATTCTTATTCCTTACTTTTTTTTTTTCGTCGCAAGATGCAAAGTGAGCTTTGAGGTTGGAAATTTTATTTTTCCACCCATAATTATTGTACTAAAAAAATAGGCTCACTAGAAGGAAAATCACAAAATAGACTTCAAATAAAATTGTACATTAAAATTAGAATCAAATTTTAATTACAAACAAAAAAAAAACCTCATTTAAACTTTATCGCAATTTAATTCACACAAACAACACTTAAAATCACACAAATAATCTCTAAATCACACTTTGAACTCATAATAGACTCAAAATCACAATTTAATCAAACAATAAGTTCTAAAACAAACTTCAATCACATAAACTCTGTTTGGAAAGTATTTGAAGACCAATGTTCTTTCTCAACCCGATAAATTCAAAATGAGAAACAATTGAAAATTGTCTCAAACAAAATCATAATTAAACCTCTTATTTTTCCTCATGATTGACTAACAGAGAGTATAAATCTTGAAATCAATGGTTAACAAAGTCATCACATTTCCTCTGTTCTTTTTTCTTTTTTCTTTTTTTCTTTTTTTTTTTTTTTCCCCTCCAGAATCACACTCAACGAGTTCAAAACTAAGAGAATTAAAGAAGCAAAGAAAAAGACCTAAAATTGGAAGAAGCCCAGAAGAATAGATAGAGTTAGAAGGAAACCCTCGTCCCCGTCCAGTAGAAGCAAGGGAAAAGGTGAAAATTGGCTAAACAGAATCCTACGACAAGGAGAAGAAGGGGAGTAAAGGAAAATAATTGGAAATCAAGTTAGAAACCAAAATAAATGCATTGAAGGTAGGGAGAAATAAAGAAATGTAACCACTAAATTACTAGGGTTAGCTTTAAAAAAGATTCCAGATTTTTGTTTAAAGCCTCGCACAGCCCCCCATCATTCCTTCTTCGCGTAAGAGTAGCAGCAGGAGCCTGGTATTCGAGCTCCATCCATGCCGCTGTCGACCACCTGGGGTCCCCTACCACTGCTTGCTCGCTGCTGATCACGATTGACTGTCACACGCCAGCCGCCAATCGTTGGGTGACCTGCTCTGTTTCTCTCTCCTCTATTTTATTTGGCCCGAATTTCGGGCCATGTACATGAATTGGGTTCAACTTTGGACATGAGCCACTTCCAATATCTGACCTAATCATTTAAAACACTAATCTGATCTGTAGTCAAATTTATCGATCGTGGTATAGGGTTAAACGCTATTATTGTGATCAAATGACTGAAATGGAGATAAGTGACATTTTTAATTAGTCATTTGTTTATCTCCAAATTTTAATTTTAGGCTCAATAATCCTTAATTGATCCAAAATTATAATAGCATTGACTTTAATTATGATGACGTGACACTTTGTAATTGGTTAAAAAATTTCCTCCAACAACGCCTATTTAAGAATACCCATGATTGAAAATTTTAATATATATATTGTTGTTTTCAAATATAAAAAAATTAACCAAAACATTTATAAATATAGCAAAATTTTACTGTCTATCTACCATAGACCACGGTACACAACTATTTGTGTCATGATAGTAATCTATCGCGATCTATCGCAAATAGACTATTATATTTTGCTATTATTTATAAATATTTCTAACAATTTTGACAATTAGAATAAACTTCCACATACATACATATATATATATATAATCAAAAGAAATGCTTAAAATAACAACAATAAAACCAAAGAAAAGTTGTAGCAGTCAATAGGGGAAGTATCTTTAGATTGACATAGAATGCTTAAAACTATTTTTTGGGGGCAATTTATTCGATTACACTTTTTTTACCCATTTTTGGGGCAATTTAATCGAGTTATAAGTTAAATACTAATTGTAATCCGCCCTAACGTTCAATAATGTGGGCGTGCCGGAGTGGTTATCGGGCATGACTAGAAATCATGTGGGCTCTGCCCGCGCAGGTTCGAATCCTGCCGCTCACGTTTTTTATTTTCTATTTCATTAATTAGTTTTTTAATAATCCGGCTGAAGGACAATGTGGATGCGTGGAGTAAAAGTAAACTTTATAAATTTCCAAAAACTTTTTAATCCATTCTCCAATCTGTTTTGTATTAGACCAAACCAAAACAAAAAAAAAGAAAAACTATAAGAAGTATCTTAAAAAAAAAAAAAATATGAGAAGTATTTTTAGATTGAAAGTGCGGTTATTTCTTTTAAGTCAAATAATAGTTAAAAGTAATATTGTTTCTCTTGGAATTTAACCTTAAACTACAAAAATTTATGCAGAGAGAAAGGATTAGATTTGTATTGAAATTGATTGAGGTTCCTTAGTAGATTGTGCAACCTATTCCATAAAGTGTTTGCCACTCTATAATAGACGAATAGATGATCCATATTTTCTCCGTAACTTTCTTTACAAAGGATTTTGCACCAATTTGGATTAACATTAGATCTTTGGCAATCTCTTATAAAGTACCTCCATTGTGTTTATGCTTTTGTGTAGTAGGGTCTCAAAAAAGAATTTGCACATTCTTTGAGGTGGTTGATTGTCATAGCCCCTCGAAATTATTAGAGCTCAAATTTGGAATGTCTCCGGCTTCAGGTCGATAGAGAGCTTCCTTGATGGAGGAAATGTGATGAAAATTTTTGTTGCCATTGAACTTCCATCTTGGATGATCCAATCCTTTGTTTACATCAGGGACAGGGAGGTTCACTTTGATCTCGTTCCAAATGGTTAATTCTCTATCAAAGAAAGGCTTATGTGAGTGTAGGTTCCAATCATTTGAATCAGAATTCCATACTTCTTTCATCGTGATATTTGCATTTTTTAGATAGCAAAAAATTTAGTGAACTTTTTAGCCAAGCGATTGTTTCATTCTAGATTCATTTCCAAAATGATACTTTCTTACCATTGCTATACCTAATAATAATAATAATTATTATTATTATGGACAAATTACATAAATCACCTTTAAAACATGGTAGTGGTTGCAATATAATTAGACCCTCAAATTTGTATGTAATTGTAAAAATTGGGCCCCAAACATTGAATGATAAAAATTGAACCTTCAAACTTAAACAATTGAAAATTTGAAGGTATAATTATTGCAACTACTGCCATAGTTTAGGGGTAGTAGTTTTTGCAACTTGTACTTTCTATTTTTTAATACTTTGCAGGTGAAAATATATAGATGAAGCCAATTCATGACAACTACAAAATGGTAAGGCAAAAGAATGAGAAAAGGTTGCAACTCTCGGCCATGCGCCATTGAATCAAAACAACCTTATTTTCATTCCAACAAACCTCACAAAGTACACAAGAAAAAGAACCCAAAAACATGCTATATATATATATAATTAACAAGACCTCACCAAACCAAAGAAGACAAAGGCAAAGGTGAATCAAATTAAACAAAACATTTGTGAGCAAATAGAAAAAAAGATATGGCTGATTCAATTCCTAGTTTAAAAGCTACAACTTCTCCAAACAACATTTTCATTCTCGCAGGACAGAGCAACATGGCCGGTCGAGGCGGAGTCTCGCAAGACCCGACCACAGACAAAATGGTATGGGATGGATATATTCCGCCTGAATGTCAATCCAACGACTCGATCTTTCGATTGACAGCTGATTTGGTATGGGAACAAGCCCATGAGCCACTTCATTGGGACATTGATGTTGTAAAGACCAATGGGATTGGACCTGGCATGGCTTTTGCTAATGAGCTTTTGGCTATAGCTGGGGAGAGTGTTGGTGCTATTGGTCTTGTTCCATGTGCTATTGGAGGATCTCATTTGAGAGAATGGGTTAAAGGAACTGATAGGTATACAAATTTGGTTGAAAGGATTAAGGCTTCAGAAAAAAATGGAGGGAAAGTTCAGGGATTTTTATGGTATCAAGGAGAGTGTGATGCTGCAGTTGAAGAAGAAGCTATGTGTTATGAAAGAGAGCTCACTAAGTTCTTCGTCGACTTGCGTACGGACGTGAACCACCTTGACCTACCGTTTATCGTGGTTTGTGATCGTACTTTCATGTCTACAAATACTTTTTGAAAAAAAAAAAAAAAAACTTGAATGCATCTTGCACTGCACCTTCTAAATGTTCAATCACTCTGGATGTCACATAACAAATTTTTCTTTTTTTTTTTTAAAAAAAAATATTTTTAATAGCAATACTTAGACGTATCTTAAGAAATACTTATTTTTATGCATCTCACTCTTGTCACAATCATAAAAATTTTAATTAAATATTTGAAGAAAAAAAGTAAAGATAATTACCACGTGGCAAACTATGATTAGATTATTTAATGGGATGCACAAAGATAGGTGTAACCTAGGATGCACCTAAATATTTTTCATTTTTTAATATATTTTTTCATTGTGATTGAAGTGGATGTACGAAGATGGTGTAACCTATGTTGCACTCAAGTAGTGCTAAAAAGGAAACACACTTTTTGTCAATGAAGTTTTGAGTTTGGTAAAATATTTTGGTTGAGTTTTCAAGCCTACTTGAGATTTGAGTTTAGTAGCATTTCGGACCTTCAAATTTTCGTAGCTAACGGAAGCTAACTTGACATTTTTTCTTTTTTTTGGTTATATATATAATTTTTAAATGTGCATAATAAAGAAAGATGGAAAGATAGAATTAGTTGACAAATGTGCAAATTAAACTTCAGCTGTATTTACCATTGAAGTTGAGCTCCAAACACGTTAACTTATATCAGTTACAATAACGAAAAACTGACGACATGAATCATACCAAACTAAAAACTTCGGTGATTAAAATGTCAGCTTGCATCCATGGAACAGTACTAAAAATGGTACGAAACCCAAAAATTAAATAACAAAAGTATATATAGTTTTATGTCTGATTGTATTTGAATGCTAGCTAAAATATTTGTTCATAAAAAAATGCAGGTAAAGATAGTAACTCATGATTTTTTCATAAGTCCAAACATAAGCTTCAAGGAAGAAGTATGGAGGGGTTTGGAGGCAGTCACTCACAAGCTACCAAACGTAAGAATGGTGGACGGTCCGATGGCAGTAGGCAACTTTGATGAAGGGCTTAACGAAGATAAAGGTCATCTCAACGTTAAATCTGAAGTGAAATTAGGCAAAATGTTTGCTCATTCCTTTTACTCTAATTTTGGCCACAACTTGACCATTTCCTAATTAATGCACATATGCATGAAATTGCACTAATTAAAATGAACAATGCCCCATCACTGCATTTGGAGTAGTGAATTAATTTCAATGTTCCATCTCCATCAATTGTATTAATAAGTGATCAAATTCAATTTATATAACTTACACTAATGTAATATATGTGGTTGTTTTGGATATTTTCTTGGTTGTGTTTCAACATTTTGATGACTCGTTAGTTTTCTGTATTGTTTTGTTGGTTGAAATTGTTGCCTCATCTTCCTTATTGATTCATGCACTTATGAACTAAAAAACGTTTCGCTCCTTATTTTAAAATTCACCTATCAACTTGGAATGTTTAAAGTTAAAAGATTTTATTGCACACAATCTGAAACTGGAATATGTTTTAAAAAATAATTAGTGTTTAAAGTTAAAAATATAATTTTAGTCTATAAAATTTTAGTTGGTAACAATTTAGTTTCTTTATTTTTAAATTTGTAACAATTTGATCTCTAATTAAACTTAATAAGTAATGATTTAGTCATTGTATTTTAAAATTTTTTAATGATTTAGTCCAGTCATGAAAAATTTTATCAAAATTAAGAATCAATTTATGATACATAACAACTTAGTCATTATAGTTTATGAATATATTTTATTTTCGATCAATTTATCAATCTATGTGTGTAAGAAATTTTATTAAATCTCATACTAATATTTTTCGTGATAGGGGCTAAATCGTTACAAATTAAAGTTCAACGACTAAATTGTTACAAGTTTAAAAGTATAGAGACTAAATCGTTACCAACTAAAATTTAAGGATTAATTTTTTACTATCATCAAAGTTTAGGGACTAAAATTATTTTTTAACTTAATATTTAAAAACTTTAGGGATCTATTTGACATAAAATTGAAATCTTAAGAGTTTCTCGGACATATCTTAACGTTGAAAGTAATTTCAATAAATAAACTTATAATTTAACAAATGAAAAAAAAGAAAGAGAAAGGGAGAGAGACTAAATATGTTTTTTCACACATTATCACTATTATTAGAAATACTTGAGTTCATTCTAAGTTATTCTATCTAAAAAAAATTTAAAAAAGAATTTACTATATGGTAAAAAGTAAATGAATAATTGAATGAATTGTATAAAGATGATCAATGCGCTCTATCAATTTTTTTTAACTACGAAAATATGGAAAATTTTTACTACTATATTGTTGCCCACGATGTAATTAAAGGGATGTTTGGCTAACCAAATCACATTAATTACCAACTCAATATTTGGCTCACCAACTTTAAATGGTGATAGAGTTGAGTTTGTTATTTTTACCAACTTATCCAAACTCTCCCTCCTCCAATGTTTTCAATGGTTTCACCCATCGGACACTGTCAACAACTACCACTTCTACACTCCAGTTACATACTCCTACGACTACCTTTGTGCGGCCAACTTCGATGACCAACTCGGGCTCTAGCAACCACCTTTGACAATAACTCTGACGACCAACTCTGCACAAGCAACTCTGGTGACATAGTCCGACTACCATCTTTGCGCAACCAACTCCAAAAACTACTTTGACGACAACTTTTTCGAATACCACCATCGATAATCAACTCCAATGACATCCACCTCTAACAACATAAGCTAACATTCACTTTAGGCAACCAACTCTAATGACGACCACCTCTAATGAGACCTTCAATGATAATCCTCTTTTTTGTGTACATGTAAATAGACCCTTAATGACAAATTTTTTTCACTTTTCTTTTTTCTGCATGTTTAACTCATGCGTTCTATGAAGGTTAAAGTATTTTGTCTAGAAAAATTGCACCACATATCCCAACTTAATTCGTACCCCAAACACAAACTTTTTGACTCAAATCAACTCAATTCTAAACCCCGAACATAGATATTTCAACTCAATCTGCATTCCTGACACCGACAATTTAAGTTGACAAATAATTTAACTCCCCAAACAATAATTATCAAATCAACTTTGCATGCCAAATGGCAAGTGTTATTATTATTATTATTATTGAAATAATTATCACTACTATTTTTCTACAATTATATAGCAATTGTCATTTGGATGTAGTTAAACCACCGCGTTGTACTTAAAATTTCATATCGTAATAAAGAGGAAATACAAAGGGTGTTTTCGTAAATTAAGGAATCATTCTCCTTTTCACACGTCGGGCTTTTACGAACCCCTATCCATTTCCACTCTCAACATGAATATTAAATTCCAAAAATAGAAAACATAAAAATATATAATTATTAAGAACATCCTGCGGAAATCAATAGTTTATTATTTGCCCTCAAATTCAAAACCCTCGATGACGAAATTACCCTCCATCTTCACTCCAAATACCCAACCACTCCATCTTCTTCCTCAAGATTCTATCAACAGTCAAAGATCCTCTCTACTGATCAATAAATATTCCTAATCTACTCTCTCTGCTTCCTTTCTCCTCCAATTTTCCCTCTCTCGCTTTCTTTCCTATGGCCCTTCCTCGTCTTGGTTGATTCCATGGCGGATATGGATTTTGTTGAAGGCGTTGGAGAGAGTTCTTCGCCGCCTCGAAGCTTCGCTGGCTTCTGTGCTATCCACGATGTTCGGAACGATGTTTATACTCGGTTAGTTGAGTGTGGGCATGAGGAGGCTGTTTCTAATCCCCAATTTCGCGAGAACTTGGATGCTCACTTCAATCGCTTGCCTCCGAGGTAGTTTATTTCGATTTTTTTTTTTTTTTTTTTTTAAATTTTGATTTTGATTTTTGGGCTTTTTCACTCTTTCTTTGTTTGTTTCTGTTGTGTTTTCCCCCGTTTTATTTGTACTTTTTATTTGATTTTGAGCTGCTGTAATCGAGTGCGTGTAAATGCATTTGTATCCTTGCTTTATTTGATTTTCGATCTTTTCCTGGGAATTTGTAGTGGATATAGTTTGTCTAACTGTATTTGGAAGCTGATTTTGGCGGATTACTTTTCTGGGGAATTTTCCTTCCTATTACGTGTCTATCATAATCCAATTGCCTCTGCTTAATCTATATGTTGTTTTCTAATGCTGGGAAGTTCATTTGATAACGGTTTCTTTTTGAATTTTCTGTTTTAGAAATTTAGTTGGGTCTCTGTATATAACTTTTTGTTTGTTTCTTTTTTTTTTTTTTTTTTTNAGAAAATACTTTTGGAGTATTGCTCATCACGTTTTGAATACGAAAAACATATTCTTTTTAATTACGTTTTTAAGTTTTTAAAATTTAGGTCAGATTAGAAAATTGTGTTCAGAAAGGAAATGATTAATTGACTTAATTTCTCTTTTAAAAAATTATTATGAGACGACATTTGTTAGATTTTGGATTGACTAAATTTGTTGGGATGAGGTTGAGCTTATCAGCTTATTAACTTACTGTTTAAATAATACCAACCTATAAGGAACAAACAATGGCGTAGTGATATGGTTGGAAGCAATAGTTCATTTATGATTTGATTAGAGGTTGATATGCCTAGTGGGAAACAAGATTCTCAAAACATGCTTCAACTGCTGGCTGTAGAATAGAATTTTATTGAGAATGAAGAATAAGCCCACTGATATTCAAGTTAACAAAAAGTTGCTATCTTACATGAATGTTACTTGGAGCTGGGAGATGCTGAAAGTTGTACTGCAGATGTTAGAGTCTAGGACTACGTACATGGGTTCATATCAACATATAAACGTTTAGTTTAATTGAACCAACGAGTATCAGTCAGGATCCTGATACATAGTCTTCTAAATAGTTCTCTAACGGAGTTGCACACGTGAGTGATTTTGTTTCCATAAATGGTGAGATAGGGCTCTTCTTTCCTAGCTATTCATTGGCCATGGCGAGACATGTGATCTTAAATGGTGTCAGTTCTTGACTTGAAAATGAAGAATTCAGGCTCATCCTACCACCTAGATATACGAACATCTGCTAGCTACTTAGCTACTTAGCTCAGAGAAATGCTCACTCAACGAGCAAGGAACAACCTAAAGAAATATTTGCAAGGTTCGCTAAACTCTTGCTTTGGCCATGAAAGAACGTTAGGTGAAGAGGTGCTGCCATCTGCTTGATTATCCTATTCATCCAGTGGACTTACATCGTTCTATAGTTATAAAAAAAAAAATCTATGATAACTAAGGGTCATATTTGTTCCAGATTCATTGTTATAGGTCTTTAGACAATGATTTGTTTCTGTCTAAAGTAATTTGGATGAGAACTAAAATTATTAAGTATTTTGATCGGAAACTTGGGGAACAGATTAAGGAGTTCTTAGAAAAAGTTGATTAGCTTCTTGGCCATCATATCACTCGTTAAATGCCTGCAAACTGTTTGTAGTACTTGTGGCTTAAAACGAATGACTGAATTTTTGAACATAAGGATCAGGACTTGGTCGTACTATAGAATTTAGCAAGTTTTATTCTGTCATCTCAGATTTTTTGGATAAGAAATGTACTAATCTTATCAAGAACCACCGGAAGTTCCTTTTTTACCTTTTTTTTTTTGTTTTTGTTGTTGTTGTTGTTGTTTTTTTTTTTTTTTTTTTTTTTTTCCTTTTTTTTTTTTTTTTTTTTTTTTTCCTTTTTTTTTTTTTTTTTTTTTTTTTCCTTTTTTTTTTTTTTTTTTTTTTTTTCCTTTTTTTTTTTTTTTTTTTTTTTTTCCTTTTTTTTTTTTTTTTTTTTTTTTTCCTTTTTTTTTTTTTTTTTTTTTTTTTCCTTTTTTTTTTTTTTTTTTTTTTTTTCCTTTTTTTTTTTTTTTTTTTTTTTTTCCTTTTTTTTTTTTTTTTTTTTTTTTTCCTTTTTTTTTTTTTTTTTTTTTTTTTCCTTTTTTTTTTTTTTTTTTTTTTTTTCCTTTTTTTTTTTTTTTTTTTTTTTTTCCTTTTTTTTTTTTTTTTTTTTTTTTTCCTTTTTTTTTTTTTTTTTTTTTTTTTCCTTTTTTTTTTTTTTTTTTTTTTTTTGTAATTGTTTATTTTAAATTATAATCCAGTGACTTGGGCTTGGTTGTTGCCTTGTCTTCATCCCCTATTTCGTTAATCTATTTTAGATTGTGTTTATCATAGGAAGATAAGAGATGGAATTCTTAGTGGCTGGTGAGTGCATAAGTAGTATAACATGTTAAAATCACATGGCTATAGTCTATTTTATATCATCAGGTAGGGATGATCTACTCCATTCTTCTTAATTTATTAACTTCTTGGTTCTTGACAATTATTCTGTCAGTTATGGACTTGATGTTAACATGGAGAAGGTGGAAGATGTTTTGTTACACCAAAAGCTTCTTTCCCTAGCAAAGGATCCAGAGAAGTGCCCTGTTTACCACATTCGTTTTCTGGAGGTATTTTTTCAATTTCATTTGTTTAATTTTGAGAGGAAGCTAATGGGCAGTGTTGCTTGGCTCTAAACATTCTTATAGTTTTTTGCATGGAGTGTGATTATGCCAAACATATGGTGGAAAACATATAACCTGAGGCAAAAATTAGAAAAATGGCTTGCAGAAAGAGAGATATTATCAGTTTCCTATTGATGACTAGTTAGAGAGGGTGACAATTTCGAATTACTGTATATGAGGTCATAACCATCACTGCTGAAGGTAGAACTTCCTAATATCAGAGGAAAAAAACTGAGGATGGCGCATTGCTACAGACTGCATCAAATGGCCATTGGTGGCACCTGGAGGGTAGGAATGATATTCTGCTTGTTAAATATAGTCCTCCCCAGCCCCTGCATCTTCTCGAATGACCAATACAAAATGAATTTAGAATGTGTTTATATGGATTTATAGCAATATGGTTGCACAGCACAGAAGAAAGTCAGATGGTAATACTAAAGCAATTGAGACAATACATTATATATTTGACAATGATTTATATTCCTTCCTGTTATTGATTGATAAAAGCAGCTCTATTAATTAGTGGTTGCATTTATCACACATATTTCTTTTATATGAAAGTACTTAATATTTTTTTCCCTTTCAGTGGCCTTTTGCCTCTCTCTCTCTCTCTTTATTTTTTTATTTTTTATTTTTTATTTTTTTTTTCTCTTCTGGTAGTCCATGTGGTAAAATAGATCTAACAATAATTTTTTTGCCCAAGGAACAAAGAGATGGTTTTTCTTTTTGGATCTTGAAATATTTGCATTAGGTTAAGCCATTTGGTTCAGGAGGAGCGAGAGATCTTTTGAAAATCGACACGGGGATGTTGACCATAGTTGGATTTTAATAGTTGGTGGTTTAAAATGTTGATGTGAAGTCTTTGTCTTTTATTTCTTCTTATGTCCCATTGTAGTTAGATACACAATTGTCGTGCAACATTTGATAATGATTACTTATAACTCAACTCTATGACATCTTTCTCTTATCGATAGATTCTTCATTTTTCTTAAATAAAGTTTGTATGTTGTTTGTTTAAACTTTGTTTTAGTGGTCGGAGGTTTTATTGCTCTACACTTTTCTTGTTGATTTTGTAGCACATAAGTACTAAGTCAGATGGCAATGATGATCACGTTTTTCTTGATAGTATTCTTTTAAGTGGTTCATCTAATGAAGCAGCTGATAGAAGACTTCCACTGTCACACAAGAGGTAATTATTGAACTTATTGCATTTTCATTATTAGGCTAACTGTCTCTCCCTCCATGCTACCCTCTCTCCAATCACTTAGATTTCTTTCTCACATGGTTGATTTGTGTCAATTGATTTCTTAATCATTGGTTTGTAGAACTCGAGGAAATATAATTGACTTTGAGCCTTGTTCCAAGCTTGAGGACTTAAATTTGGATGTTAGAAAGAACTCAAAGGCCATGGATAGGAGGTATGATTTGAACCCAAGGGCTATAATTTAAAATTGAAGTTGGAGGAATTTATGATTAACACATGTATTTGTATTCACTATTTCTGTGGACTTATCATACTACAACTTCTTGTAGTTCTCGTCAGGGTTCAAAATTTTGAGATGTCGGCTGTCTATAGCTAGATATTAACAGATTTTCTGAAAGCACAATGCAGGGCAGGTAATATTGCACATGTTCTGGTACACGAAGTGATATTTTCAACGATTGACAAGCCAAAGCTTCTTAGCCAGGTAGGCTGGAATGGGTGTTTGCCTTTCATTTTTTGATAGTGTCTAAATGGTTGTTTTGGTGTGGCAAAACTCAGCAAAATATTCATAGGCAGGCATGCTCATTGAAGTCTTGTTCTTATGCGCCTATATAGTGGAACTTACATATACTAAGGCTGGAATCTCTATTGTATGTTTAGCATTCTTACAAGCTTATGGTACAATTTTTAGAAGATTGATTTAAAAGGATAACAGAACTTTTAACAAGGGCAGAAACTTTTTGGTTGTTTGTTTGTTAGTTTTTTTGTTTTTGTTTTCCTTTTTTATCAGTTTTAGTCGCTGTATTATTTTGATGTATTATAATCTCTTTTGAGCAAGTAGAATCTAAATGATCTTTTGGGCAAATGGAATAATTTCTATTTCAGTAAGAAACCTTTTTATTGAAAGAATGAAATACACCAGTTGATGCCCTTTGTTCAACTGAGGGGGCTATATGATAACAATAATAATTCTTTTTAGAAAGGGCTATATAATATAAGAAGGGGAATACCATAGATAGGAATGGACATAGTTATAAAAAGCAGTTGAACCTACACTCTGAAAAGAAGTAACAAAAAGATATAGGGACCTAAATTTCACGGGACCCTTTCTTACTGTGCTGAAAGACTTTCTATTCCTGTATAGTTAAAATTTCTCAATAATGTGGCCCTTACATCATTGAACCACAAACACAGAGTTATTCTGACTAACAGAGAACATTTATAAATGCATGGAATTGATCTTGAAAATTAAGCGTACACAAACTGAGAGCTAGAAGCTTGTATCAGGGATGGACAGTAAATGAACAATCTATCATGGGATGATTAATACTCATACTAGGTGATGACAATAATTCATGGTCATTATTATGAAAGTGTCAGTATGGTAGAATTCATACTGGTTTTTTCTAACGACTTATCAGTTTTTTTCCTAGCTTTCTGCTTTACTTTCTGATATAGGACTTAACATTCGAGAAGCACATGTGTTTTCAACATCTGATGGTTACTCCTTGGATGTATTTGTGGTGGATGGATGGCCTGTCAAGGTACAGTACTGTGATATATGCTAAATGTATATTTTGCCGTTTCTACTGTGGTACAGCCCTGTTTTTCATATTTTATGTTCTTGTTAGATTTAATTTTTTATTTGTTTAATATATTTTTTTTATTGTTGTAATCCTATCATTGTAACTGGTATTGTATGATGATATACAATTTTTATATGGAATGATTGGAAGATCTAATATATTTTCGCTATTTGGCTTGAAATTGCCTTCTTTGTTTGCTTATTGCCTGTTCCCAACTTCATAAAAATAAAGGTAGCTTGACGAACTGTAAATTTACTGTCTTGCTCTATTATTTAGTTGGCCTTTCAAGTTGCATATGTATGCAGCAACCACCCCAAAAGTAATCCACATTTGAATGTTGGGATTGGAGTGCTAGTGCTTGGCACTGGTTGTCTGGTCTTCCAACATGTCTATTTTAAATCAAGACATGGAAACTTCTATGAGATTTTTGGATATGACGGTTAACAAAGATTCTTCACATTTTGCATCTGTATTTATCTAAGAATTTTAAATGGAAAATTGTATGAGATGGGTTACTTAAAAGATTAAAAGAAATTATGGTTTATCCCACGGCAGCAACCTTCTAATATTATAAGGGGGGATCGGTATTATGTATCCTTTATAACAGGATCTGTTCTAAGTCCAAATGTTGCTGACTTTGCAATCATGTGACCAGGAAACTGATGGCTTGTACGAAGCTATGGAAAAAGCAGTGGCTAGATATGAGGTAAATTGTGTGCTCTGTTGACATGATTCTTTATAAGAGATATTGAATGAAATGGTCATTACAATGCCTTGATATTTTTGCAGCATAATATGAATGCATTCTTTTACTAATTATTATTATTTCTGTCTTTTTGTTATATACAAATTTGAGTGCTTTGTTTTCTGTTGCCTGTGGTTGAAGATTGTTTTAAAACCTCATTTCCACACCCTTTTCCCTTTCAAAGAATGAGAATGAGAAGGAAATAGTTCAACTTCTATCATGGAATGCAGGGATCATGGTCTGGTTCTTCACATTCTCATCCGGCGGTCAAGAAAACATTAGACGCCCAGGAAAAATCAGCAGATTGGGAAATAGATAGACGGTTACTGAAGATAGGTGAAAGAATTGCATCTGGATCTTGTGGTGATTTGTAAGTTTGAACTGACAATACACTTTTATTTGACCATGACTTGAACTGTGGTTACTCTATTAGTAAGCTTACAAATATTGCATCTAAGTTAATTACATTAGGGTCTCATGATAGTTTCATATCATGGGTTGGCCTGGTGGTAAATAAGGGGACATGACTTTGATAAAAGGCTAAGAGGTCATAGGTTCAATTCATGGTGACCACCTACCTACGATTTAATATCCTACGGGTTTCCTTGACACCCAAATGTTGTAGGGTCAGTGGGTTGTCTCGTGAGATTAGTCAAGGTGCGCGCAAGCTGGCACGGACACTCGCGGATATTGAAAAAAAATTACATTAGGGTCTCATTGTAATATTGTAAGTTGAAGTTTCAAATTATTTGCAATTGAGCAATGAACCAAGTGACCATTCTTTCCATTCATAGAAATGTCGTTTCATAGTATGAGATGTTCGATTGTTCAGTATTTATTTGTTTCCTGAATATTACAGGCCCCTCTTTAATTAACGATTACGTATTGTTACCATGTGACTCATTTTTCTTTACTCATCTGTAGGTACCATGGATTTTATCTTGGTCAAGATGTAGCTGTCAAGATATTAAGATCTGAAGATCTAAATGATGATTTAGAGGAAGAATTCAATCAAGAAGTGGCAATTCTCAGGTAATTTTGATAGCTGATAAAATTACTTTTTAAGAAAACAATTATATGTGAGTTTGGGGTATGAACTTAGAAACACTGCTTCCTATCATCATTAAAAAGGAAACCCCATAGGGATTACATTACAGATAGAAAAATGTAAAATATTGATATATATCTTTCCAAAGTTATGATACTGTAAGTTCAAGAATCCATTAATCATTTCTGCCAGAGGATGCCATGTATTGATGGTAATTATTTTTATTGCTTATTTATGTCTAAGTTTTTCTTGCAAACTTCTACATCTTGATAGTTTATTTAGTTTAATCATGTAGAACATGCGCACAATTTCAGCTTGAAAGTGTACATGCTACGAGATGCACATTTTTCACTGTGTGATCTCACCTTTTGATTCTATAGGAGATTGTGTTTGGATATTTTACATATAGGGGGCCGTCAATTGAAAAGGAGTTTTAGAAATTAATGGCTGTTCAATTAATTACTCAGAAATGAACCTGCCCTCCTGAAAATGAAAGTACAAATATGATGTTCACCAATTTCTTTGCATTCAAACATCGTAATAGATTAAAATACATTCTTATCAAAAGGATCTTCTGGCAGACAGTAATGTTGTTTAGTAACTGCAGATTCAAAATCTTCAAGTTCCTGGAATTAATTTGATGTTTCTAACTTCACATTTTCCCCAATCCATTGATAATGGTTTCCTTTTATTTATGGAGGGATAATTTCCAGAGTTTATGTTTTTTAATCAATTTTATAGGTGTATCTACCACCATACATCCTTTGTGAAGGGATCTTAATTAATCTGAAATGCAGGAAGGTCCAGCACAAAAATATAGTTCGTTTTATAGGTGCGTGTACAAACTCCCCGCACTTGTGTATTGTAACAGGTACGGAAATCTCTACTCTAGTCTTCCTTATTTAATTTTTTGTATTCTCTTTTTCCTTCATCAGTTCTTGGTTAGTTCCCTGTAGGATCTTCTTCTGTAGTTTACATATTATATCTTGATAGATGTTTGCCTTTGGACAAATGTTGTGTATAAAATTGCAAAATTCTGCACCAATAAGAAGATTGATAGTCAAGTGAAGCTCTTTTAACTTCATTTTCTAGTGCAAGGTTTTGATGGAGGTCAACATTGTTACCATAAATAGTTACTGTCCTCAGACACTTGGTTGGCTGTCGTCTGACCTTGGCTGGACATTATTTTTGGCCAATAGATACAACTACCAACTCTTCCTCATGCATTACTTGATGCAAAGTTTCATCATTTTTTTTTTCGAAAAAACAAAATTTGTTTTACCACAAATAGTTGGCTTTTTGAAAAGGTGATAAAATATTTTATTTGTTTTAGGATGAAGATAAGCCTGTGAATAACATGTTTTAGAGGGACTGAAAGGATTTTGGTTGATGTTTGATCCCTCATAAATTTCAATTTATAATGTTTCTCTTTGGGTGTCGGTGACGACTGACAAACCCCTTTTATAATTATTCGATAGTTCATATTCATTTAGATTGGAGGCCCTTTCTCTAGGGTGCTCCCTTTTTGTAGTTATTTTTTATTTTTTATCTTTTTATGCCCATGTATTCTTTCATTTTTTTCAATGAAAGTTGGGTCTTCTATGAAAAGAAGGTTTTAGATAAAAAATGTTTTTCTTGATAAATCAAACATTCAAAAGTGCAAAACCCAAAAAGCTAAAAGAGTTACATAAAAGGTCTCTTGTTGGAATGATTATGGGGAGGGGATACTTACAAAAGTATTAAGATGAAGAATGCGAGAAAGACATGAAGATAGTAAGGTTAGCTTATTTGAGTTATTTAGTGTGGGCTGTTTATGTGGGATAGTTAGATTTTCTAGAGGCCAACAATTTATTTATAAATAAGAAAGTGAAGATGGTGAGGTGAGAGAGGATTTTTAAATTTTTTTTTTTTTGGGTGATAATGTCACTGACCCACTTTTGGAATACAATATAAGATAAATTAAGGATAATAGACTTATTCGAGGGAGTGTAAAACTCCATTCAGGATTTTCGAGGAATCTAACCTCCTAATTGACTAACAGATCAGTTCAAAGTAAAAATTCCCCCTCCCTTCTATCCCGTTGCCCAATATAACTAAAAAAGAATCTAGAACATCCACTACCATAAATTTCCCTAAAACTAAGCCACTATTTGAATTCCATTATTATAGGAATCCACTGACCAACTAATTGGATTAAATAAATAAAGAAAATACTCAATGAGTATGATGAAAGATCACAAATCGGATAAGCAAAACTGAGTTCGGCGTAGATGGTATCAAATAAAAGTAGTGTGTGGAGAGTGGAGTAGGGATCACAATTTTGGAGTAGTTATTTTTTCTTTAGATCAAACGATATTCAGGGCAAAGTGTGGGGGCAGTTTTGTTGCTATAATACGAATGTGGGGAAATTTTATTGCACTTCTATATCTCCATCTGAAATTGGTCATTAAATTCACTTTCTTCTGTAGTCCTGTTTATTGCATTTATGTTCTATCTGTATTGTTCAAATAGAAATTTTAAATTTCATTGTTCCTTGCAGAGTATATGCCAGGAGGGAGTCTTTATGATTACTTGCACAAGAATCATTGCGTGTTGAAGCTCTCACAACTTCTGAAGTTTGCTATTGATGTTTGTGAAGGAATGGAATACTTACATTTAAATAACATTATCCATAGAGACTTGAAGACGGCAAATCTGCTAATGGACACTCAACATGTAAGATAAGAACATTATCTAACTGGAATTTGTTTTGTCAGCTTCTGAAGTGTGGTAGTGTAGGTGTCTTAAATGATTATTTTGATATCAAACTAGTTTTATATGAATTAGGTGTTGGAAGATAACAGAATGAAAATATGTTTGAAAGTTGTTTTGGGGTTTGGAAGGAGTCATTCCATCCATTGGATAAAGGGAAAAAGAAAGAGGAGTAACCATACTGAAATAACCATGCAGACGAGATATAACTCTAAACTCGAATGTGATTATTTATTCCGTGAGATGTACTAATTCACTCTACAATAAACAGTTAACAGTCACGGTGGCCCTGAGCTGACTGAAAAAGTAAACATATTAAGTGGTGCTATGTCCTCTACGAAATATATGTGAAAGCGCCTTCACATATAACTGTTTATTTGGATTGGGAGCTGGTCTTCATGTATAACTGTTTCCTTGGATTGGGAGCTGGCCAAGTCATATGATGAAAAAAATTATTGAGCAGTTACTCTCTTGGAAAGGTCACAGTACAAAAGAGATAAATAGGATTTCTAGTCAGTTATAGCTCCCATGGTCATGCTGCTGTTCTTTTGAATTGGTTTTTTGTACCTAATTAGATACATAACGCACAAAATGGACTTTTGTATAGTAGTGGTTAACGTTGCTGGGATCCTCTGACTGTTTGATCATTTCTGTAACTGTTGATGCAGTTGTACACACTTATTGTTACTTCAAAGTTCCCAATGTTGTATTGAACGTTGGAGCAGGATTTGTATGTGTTTCCAAAGTACATTTGTATGTTCTCTTGTTAAAAGATGGTATTGCCAACATACAAAGAGAGCTGAAATTAGGAGACTGTTTTTGTCGATTACACTTCCACATAATGTTCTTTATTATAAATTTTGTTCAGTATTATATCTCACAATTACTTCCTGTTGACTTCTCATATGATGGTTTTGTATGCTTTCATTTTATGAAGAATCAATGGAGGCCAAGGATATAAGCCAAAAGTCACCTAGTGATGTGCTTTTATGAGCTTGTTCTAAGAAATGATTTTAACCTACTTTTGAGTAAAAGACGTATTCTTTTTGCGTCCAAGGTTGTAAAGGTGGCAGATTTTGGAGTTGCACGATACCAGAGTCAAGGAGTAATGACAGCAGAAACTGGAACATACAGATGGATGGCACCTGAGGTGATAAATCTGTAGTAGGATATTGGCAAATTACCATACTGACTTGCTTAGTTTATGCATTAAGAGATTGTATTTTAGAGTATTGGCAGCATTTCGATTTGACTTTAATCCTTTTGCATTGATTTTACTTTTCATCTCAAGGTAATAAATCATCTGCCATATGATCAGAAAGCAGATATTTTCAGTTTTGCGATTGTGTTGTGGGAACTAGTAACAGCAAAGGTACATCCCTGTCGACTACAATGCTTACTTTTTATTTTATTTTGTTTTTTCATTTTTTTTGATTGCTTGTACTTCAGGGAAGCTATTATTCAGCAATATTGTATTTGAGATGATTACATATCTTTATCTTAATAGTTATAGTATAATCACTAGATGTGTGTGATCATTCTTTTCACCCAAGCTTTTGGCATCGCAGGTTCCTTATGATTCCATGACACCATTACAAGCCGCCCTTGGAGTAAGACAGGTTTGTGTCCTAGTTTCTGGAGCATTACTATTTATTATTATTTTTTCAAAGTTAAGAAACCGAGCGTTCCTTGAAAGAAATGAAATAATATACAAGGGCTTAAGAAAGAACCTAGCACAACAAAAAAAGAACTCCAAGAAATTACCAAAAGGGACTCCAATTCAACAGAATTAAAATAAGGTCATAGTCACAAAAAGGCCTAGTGACCAATGTCCACACTGAACACCTCACCACCTCTCTAAAATTCTTATTGTTGGCCACTTTCCATAAAATGGTAAAGAAGCTAGGTCGCCACCAAGAACTGTCCCTCTAAAATGAGTACCTAAGTGCACCTCTTCAATAGTGTACCCATTGCCATTCCCAGCCAAAGATGACCTAAACATGTACGAGAAGACCAATTTCTTTCTTCCCATCTGTAGCACCTATGGACCAATGGTAAATGAGGAAACTTGACGTAGCTGCTGTATGCATCTCAGCACGATATAAAAAAAGAAAATAGGGGGAAAAAAGAGAAAAAAGAAGCTCATGCCTATGGTACATGAATGGGGAATTAAAAAAGTAGCAAACTAAACATAAGATTCAATTTGTGAAAGGAAAGATGGGGTCGGGGCAATCGAAAAAGGTTGCTGTTAAGTATAAAAAACAACATCAATATAAATAGGATGAATTGAGTAGAAGAATGCTCCGGTTACTATTTGTTTTACTTTTCTTTAGACTTCCGTATGTGTATGGTATCAAGGAGTCCAAAGCATTGCTTTATTTCCCCTTTAGGGACTTGACAGAACACAGTTTTCAAGGGTTAGACTTCATTAATTTTTTTCAGGGACTACGTCCAGATCTTCCCAAAAACGTTCACCCCAAATTGTTGGATTTGATGCAAAGATGTTGGGATGCAGAACCCGTAAATCGACCTCCATTTACCGAGATAAAAGTTGAACTCGAAAATCTCCTAGAAGAAGTTGAGGTACATCTCTTCCCCCCGTCTTTAGAACCACATGGATAATATGCAACATGCAACCCTTCTAACTTTGAGATCCCATATGTGTGGTTAGATGTGTACAAAATATGAAGAACATTGTGCGGCAGTTAATGGCAGCTAATGTAGCTTGTGTAGAGGTGGAGTATTCAATTCGGCTTTACCCTGTATTTTCCGTGAGGATATTTATTTTGTTTTCCACTTTCAGTTTCTTCATATAGTTTACACAAATATTGTACATCTGAGATGGGGAAAAGTATAGAGGCTGCTCAGTTCAAAAAGAGAGAAGAAATAGCATGTTCTCATTACAAAAATACTTGACCACGGGGGTGTTTTCAGCAAATATAGTAAAAAATTATCTGTTGTTAGCCTTTCAAGTTGTTCAATGGGTCTAGTTTTCTTTCCCTTGTATATATATATATATATATGTATGTATGTATGTATATATGCTTGTTATTTAAACACATCAATAATGCTGCTTCTCCCACTTCTTTTAGAAGGCCATAGAAATTGGCAGCCTTATATAACCTTTGCCAAAAAGCTTATAATTATTATCACGTTTTAGGATTCTTTCTGATTTCTTTTCGCCCTTATAAGGAACTTTAGTTATGTGTTTGTTTATGGAAATTATGCAGCAATTTGAGTAAACTATTGTTTAGGGAAAATGATTTTTCTTTATTGAAAGAATAGAAGGGAAAAGTAGTATGATAATATAATGATAGTTTCCAAATTGGCTGGCATTCTTACATGTAAAGCAGAGGGGTCTAGGAAAAAGCTGAGGGGAGCTTGCAAAACTTTTCCAGGAAGCTCCATTTTTTATTTTTAATTATTTCATTTTTCATTTTATTTTATATTTTTGGTAGGGGTGTTCGAGAGTTGGGTTGGCTAAACCACTTTTTAGATCTTGTCCAATTATTTGGGTTGTATGTTTCTCTAACTAAAATAATTCTTATAAATAATGTACCGAACCAATCCTTATAAATAATGAACCGAACCCAACCTAATTATGAAACATTTGAGTTGGGTTGGGTTAGGTTCAAGTCAATTGTTTAAATTTTTGTTTTAAAAATAAATAAATTGTTAATATGTAGAAATTTTTATTTAATTATTTTTAAATATTGAATAAAGATTAATGATTCAATTTCGATCCATATTATGAAAATTTTCCTTCCGAAGTACTAAAAAATTATTTTTAGGTGTTGAAGAATAAATTATCCAAAAAATAAAAAAATTAAATAAAATTAGAATTTATATATGTATGTTTAATTATATCATAGTTTAAGGAAAATATATTTTTTAAAATTAATAATAAGTTTGGATTTGTTTGGATTGGTTTGGATTATTTTAGGTGAATCAATGAACCAATTTAATCCATAAAATTTTCAATTTTTTTTTTTTTTTAACTCAACCCAACCTAAATGAGTTGATAATCCAACCCAAACAGTATGAGTTGGGTTGATCTGATATTTCGGATATTTTGGGTCATCAGATTTTTTTCAACACTTGTAGTTTTTAGTTTCTACAAATATGCCTACTTTGTTTCAATTTTTTAGTTTGCTTTTCACCATTATTGCAAACATATATGAATTCCTAGTTTTTATTTATTTATTATCTTTTTTAATTTTTAAAATGTCGCTTAGATTTTGAAAGTATTTAAAGGCTAAAGTTAAAAAAAAAAAAAAATCAAATGGGTTCAAGGTGACACTAACCAATTTAGCAAAGGGGTACAAAACATTTTGATTGCAACAACAGATTGGTATAAGTTTTATTATATAGAACCCAAATTTGGAGATTGTTTTTAATTAAGTTAGTGAACTTTGAAAGTCCCATTTTAATTTTTATTAACTTTGAATTGTTAAAAAAAGCATGGAAGAGTTTTCCTAGTTAAATAATAATGAAAATTGACGTGGCAATTTAAAAGTTGTGGGGTGTTGGAATGTAATTAGGATTATTAAGAATCAAAGATGTGTTAGAATGAGGGGAGGAATCGAGGGCGGAACGAAAATGAGATTGAGAAGCGTGAAAACAGTGGAAAAGAAGGTTGTGTTGAAAACTATCAGAACAAAATGAGTTTTGTATTACAAATCGAGTTCAAAATGCTCAATCTAAACATGAATTTTAGATTATATTATTTTAAGTCATTCTATTATAGTTCCTTAAATAGCTCGTTGATATTATTTATGATATTATCAATGTAGGGTAATATGACATCCTAATACGCAAAAATCGATTTTGTGAAGTAAGTTGAGATATTTAATAAGAACGGTTACATATGATATGAAATTAAGGTTTTTTTTTTTTTTCTTTTTTTTTTTAGAACAATCTCAACAGGATTGAAATGAAAGTTTTCATAGTGCAGAGCATATAATTGAATATTTTATTAGGTTGTGAACTTTAAGGTTCAACAGTATCTTATATTATTTTCTTGACTTTTCAATACATCTGTTTATTATTTTCCTTTCTTTTTCAAGCTGATTTGGTATCACCTATCATATCATATGCAAAGTGGCTGTAACCAATTAAGTTGATTGTTTTCATATATTCAACTCCACTTAATCAAGTACTTTTCGAAACCCAATAAAACAATAAATATGAATTTCCAGGAAAAAAATATATTCCCACTTTCCACCACTTAAAGTTGAATTCTCAAGTATCTTGGGAATCTTAGAAAGAAAGATTTGAAAAAAAAAATTAAAAGAAAAGAAAAGAAAGAAAAAGATAGCAATTCTTTTTTTGTTACCTTTCCTTTTCTTTAAGAAAACTTCACGCCATCTAAGTTTGAGAAAAAAATAAACTGAGTTTACCATTAATGGCGGATTATTATGAATTTAGTTTTAGCAACATCATAAACAAAACATACAATAGGGAAAAGTAAACCAAGAATTAGCTACCCATTCATGGAAGAAGATGTGACACACCTTCAAAGTTCAAGCTTCACTCAATAATAGTAAATGGCAAAGAAAAACATTGTTGTCGTTCTACGCTAAGAGTATTAAAATCTCACATTAGTCATGCAAAAGGGAAAATCATTTATTTGTATTAGCATGAATGCCACTAAAGTGCAGCTAAAACACAAAACCACGAGAGTTTATTCTTATAATAGACAAATCATTTCAATGTAGATATTAAAAGACAACAAGTTTCTAAATATCTCTAATGATAGTATGATATATTGTCTAGTTTGGACATACAATCTCATGCATTTGTTTTTGGTTTCATCCAAAAGACTTCATATTAGTAGAGATAGTTGTCCACCCTTATAAACTCACTATATATAATCATCTTTTTATCTAACCAATGTGAGACTTTGATCAAATTTACGAGTGTTATTAGATCTCTAAATTTATCTATATCAATGAAATTCTTAAAACCCGAACGACAATATGGTCTTATAGTCATAATTGATTAAAACCAAAAGCAAAGCTGCGAGAGCTCTATTGTATAGATATATATGAAAAATTCGTTGTCCTTGATTGCTATTATATTAAATCACTACAAAACCCTAAAAGCTTAAACTAATTATTTATTTATATTTAAGACAGGGAAATAAATAACAAAAAAAGAAACCCCAGACAAAATTTTCAGAATACTTTGAAAACAAACTAAAGATGGTGTATCTCTATTCATGCAAGAGAGAAATAAAAGGAAAGAACCACAGTTTGAGAATACTTGGAAACCATCAATGATTAGCATCTTAATGTCTTTTTTTACCCTACAAAGTAAAAATCCATTCATATGTAGTAAAAAAATAGAAACTTTTTCACTAGACATTATTTCCAAAATTTTGCAAAATTATACTCAAAATAACGCGTCTTGCCATATTTTTCTTGATATTATCCCACTTGGATTCTTCTTCTTGTGTCATAGTAACAACTGTCGTTTTCTTTTCTTTTTTATTTCCTATCCTCAATGGACAAAGTCTACGGTTTACACAACCCCTTGATATATGCATGTGAACCTAACCCCACTTTTTAACTATACCGCATAAATATATACGATTGTGACACAACTTAAAGTTTAGATGAACCAATCATTCATAATTTAGTATTTTAAATTAGATACAAATCAGTAAGTCTATTTTGAACTTAAAAAAAAAAAAATTCATTTTAAAGAGTGTAACTAGTATAAAAATAATTTGACATTAAATTTTAGAAAGTTGTCCATGTCCTTTAATCTACATTTGTAGGTTAGGAAGATAGTGTAAAGATGAAATTGCAAAAGAAAGAAACAAGATTGCAAGGATGTCTTAACTATCAAAATGCAAATCTATTTTTCAATAGAAAAGAATCTAACTAAAACACTAAACGTAAACAATAATCCACATTCTAATCATGATATAGGGTGATAAATAAGGTTACAAGTTCAAATATTGCATCAAAGACTTTTCAAATGAGACAATAAAAGAATTCGAATAACTCATATTCGACAATGTTGAAACTTGATAGATTTGTTCCCATTATGAATTTGATGATGAAAGATGTAAAGTAAAGAAAAATTGAGTAATGTCCAATTTGATGACTATTTAAAAGAGGAAGTGATAGAAGAGAAATAGTTATAAAATACGACAAGATGACTTTGTTGAAAACGTGTGGGGTTGGGATAGTAGATTTACAACAATTCATATATTAATTAACTCACTTTTTCCTAAAGAGAATTCAAACAATGGCTATGTATTTTATATTTTAAATAGGAAAAAAAAAATAAAAAGAGAAGCCAATCTACGACTTGGTACTCTCATTGATGAAATTATTGACAAAATTGTTAATGATTTGCTCGAATTGCCATTTGTTAATTTTGATATATATATATATATATATATATATATATCACATAAGATATTATTATTATTATGAATAAAAGAGATGTACATGAAAGGGCAAGGGCAAAACTCTCCAATTTTAAATTAAGGAGGAAGTAAGTAGATTTATAGCATAATGGTAATACCCTCAAAAGAAAAAAAAAAAAAAAAGTGAAGCCATAAGTTGATTTTAGTTTTTATTTATTTATTTTAAATTATTTTTTTAAGACATTAATAAGGAGTTTCTATATAGTTTTAATACTTTCATGTTCACCAAATTTTGGATTTAGTTTTTATTTGGTATTTTTGGTTTTAAAATGTTACACTTTTACTCTTAAGTTCTAGTTTAATTTCCATTTAGTCAATAGATTTGTAAAACACTATATTTTTACTCTTGAATTCTGAATTTTGTTTTTATTTGGTCCATAGATTTCAAAACTTATACTTTCTTAATCTTGATTTCTTTTCACTAAATACTCACTTTCTTAGTGTGGTCTATAGTCAATTTAAGAAAAATTATAAGAACTATAATTAATTAGTTTTTCCTAATTTTTTATCAACATTAAAATTGATGTTAAAATTTCAATTAATATTTATTTTAAATACTGAAGTGAACATTATCGAAAAGTCAGGGGATAAAAGGGTAAAATATTGAAATTTAAGGACCAAATAAAAACAAAACTCAAAAGTAAAAAGTAAAAATATGACATTTTAATACCTAAGAACTAAACAAAAATTAAATAAAAAACGTGGAGGTAAAAGTGTAATATTTTAAAAATTTAAAATGCAAATAAAAAGTAAACCTAAAATGAAAAAAAAAAACTTTATTTTATCCAAATCTTTTACACCAATAAATAAAAATGTGATCTTTTTACTTTTAACTGACATGATATGATTTTTACACCAATAAAAAATTGATTTCTGATTAATTTTTTTCTTGAAAAAAAAAGATTTCTTATGCTCAAGTCTACGCGGATTCACCCGACCTTAGATTCATCTTTGCCCTTTTTTTTTTTTTCTTTTTAAATAATTTTTTTCATTATATATATATATATATCTCATTAATTTAAATAGTTTGACATTTGTTTTATATTATTGAAAAGGTTTTTAGAATCTTCTTTTTTCGGAGAAAGAGGAAGAAGACATTTTCCCGTCCATGTTCTTTGTCCATTATTCTTCAACTTGCCATCAATTTTCATACTTTTTCCATTAAGGTTTAAATTACAAGTTTTACCCTTCAATTTTTTCTTTAAAATTTTGTCACAAATTGCAATGCGGCAAACTTTTAAAAATGTTAACCTAGACCAAATTGTTATGAACTTCAAGTTACTCACAATTTGTTTTGTTGAATTATAAAAAATACTTCTTTTAACTTTTTCTCATTTGTTTAAATAGTACCAATACTTCTTGGGAAAAAACTGTAATATATTATTTATATCTTTTTTAAACATTTCAGGATTACTGTTTAAGTAAAAATTCTTTAAATTCTGAACATAAACTGATACCTAGAATTATACACAAAAAAAAAAAAAAAAAAGAAAAAAAAATTGTTACCGGTTTTGGACTTCTAGGTCATGACTGCATCATTTTAGATCCCAAACACACATCCAACATTTTAAAAGATTTATAGTTCAAATGTAAATTTGAAACATTTATTAAAATTAAAGTTAATGCTATAACTTTAGGAATACTTTTTTATAATTAACTTTTTTTAATCCGACTAATTACGAGATGGAGATCGAATTAAATAATAATTTAATGATGCTGTGATATTTATTAATTATTCATTACATCCACCTGTATTAACTTATAACATCTAAAGAGAGTTGAAATTAACATTAATTAATCATGTAATGAAATCTCATTTTTCAGGTAGAAAAGATCTCACTGAGAAACTTTATGGATTGATTAACCACTCCAATAAATAAACTCAAATTGATGTCATAAATATTTAATTGCAGATTAAAATTAATAAAACCATTTTTTTCCTAAATTAAAACAAAAGAAAGACCAATGTGTGAGAAATACAACAAAGGAGAATGCATGCCAGCTTATTAATGAGACATTAGCAACTTAATTTAATTAATCAATTGATTACTTCATGTTTTTGAGATCTAACAAAAACATAGTTGTTGTAAGATATTAATAAAATATAGAACATTCCAAGGGGGAAAATGTAGTGCATGCTTTGGTATTCCAAGCTTTTAATTAATTAAATTTTATTTATTTATTTATTATTTATTCCTGAGAAAGATACTTTGAATTAATGTCACAAATTGCCTCATAATTTTATATAAAGTTGACTTTGAAATTACCTAAGTTTAAGAAAATAATTACAATATCTTATTCATTCTCACATGGGGAATGTTACAACTCTCTCTCTCAAAGGTTAAGAAGTTTTTTTTTTTTTTTTTTTTAAATAAATTATGATTTAAATATTATTTCGGTCTTTGTAATTTTGATTTTGGTTTATTTTAGTTATAGTTCTTGTACTTTCAAAATATCTTTCAATTTTTATTCATTTTACCTTTATTACTTTTAAAAAGCAATAATTTGAGTCCCTTCATTTTCATTTTTAAGAGGATCAAAATTATCTCTTTTTTAAAGTTTAACTACAAAAGTGAACCAAAGTTGAAAATAAAAAGACCAAAATGTGAACATTTTGAAAGTATAGGGACCAAAATAAATTTAAAGTTGAAAGTATAGGGACTAAAATGAACATTTTGAAGTACAAAGATCAAAATGAACAAAAACAAAAAGTATAAAGACCAAAATAGTATGTAAAACCATAAATTATTTATCTTCCAAATTTTAATGATGTATGATACATTTATACACTGTTTTTACAATTTTAAAAACATTTAGAGTAAGTTTAAAATCTATTTTTAAGTGTTTAATTAAAAAAAAGTACTTTCTTGGACATATCTTCTATATACGAACATTGGTAAATAAGCTTTGCATTCAATTTATACAACGTGCAAATGGTCAAATCACTCTTCTATTGAACAAGCAAAAATCAATATTAATCAAAGAGAATATGTTATTATAAGAATTCAAATATAAGATCTTCTACTTTGATTCTATGTTAAATCATATTAAAAATTCAAAAATTTAAATTGATAGATTACAATAAATTTAAGTAAATCAATATTTTACCGAAATAAAAAAGAAATAATGAAAAAATGCTTTCTAATGAAGGAAAAAATTAAAATGGACTAGCAATCACAATTTCTGTGTGGATTTTTTTTTTTTTTTTTTTTTTTTGACAATGAAAAACTTAGATTGTATGTATATATAAAAACCTAATTGGCACACAAATTTCTTTTAAAAAATTAATATATAGGGAGAGAAATCCAACTTAAGACTTCAAAAACGATAGTGAACCTCTAAGCTAGCGAGTTTAGCATAACATGACACACAAAGTAATCATATCATTTTGCCCATCTCTCTCAATTATTCAAATTTTATAATCCCCAAAATCCAACTCACTAAACCCATTCTCCATTCTAAAAATTGGATTCTCTTGTTGCTTCTTTCCATTTTTTTTTCCTTTTTAAATTCACATCTTCAATAGTCAACTCTATTTTTATTGACCCATGTCACTAAAAAATTTATTGTCCATCTCTACGATATTCTTGAAAAAGGTTGGAAATATTTTAACATTTTAAAAATACAATGATGTTTGGAAGGATTTGACTAATGCTTGAGTTTATAATAGAAAATTGTTAAATTACAAATTTAGCTTGGATAATTTAGTGAAAGTTAGAAGTTAATCCTTATGATTAGTCAAAAATTCATAAACATAGTTTTTATGGTTTGATAAAATCCTCATAAATAGTTTGGAGGGTTTTATCAAATTATATAGAGACTAAATTTTAATTATAAATCATAAGGATTCTAAATTTTCTCTAAACCATAAGAATCAAATTTGTAATTTAACCAAGAAAATCTAAAATAATTATAAACCATAGAGATTTTAAATTTTCTTTCAACCATAAAAATCAAATTTACAATTGAATAAAAAAAAAATTTTAAATAATAAAAACACAACTGTTTAAAATATTTATTTTAGTGAGAAAAAAAAAGGTCCAAACCTCTCATTATTGAAATAAAAAATAAAAGATAAAGGCTAATGTAAAGTTTTAAAATGTTAATTTAACTTCAAAATTTAAAACTCTAAAGTTTTTTTTTTTTTTTTTTGACTTTTTAAGTTTGGTTTAAAATTAAATAAAGAGTAATCTTGGCTTTAATTTGCCATAGAATAATCACCGGCCCCAAACTGCATAGCAATTATTGTGGGGTGGGCCCCTTATGATTGGATCGACCATGTATTAAAATAAAAGGAATTAATTTTCATTTAAGTCATAAGAAGAAATATTTTCCTAACATATTGACCCTATGCAAAAATTGATAAATGGGTTGGGGAGGGTAGAGCTATATATATATATGCTTTAATCAATATTAATTAATCTTAATAACCACTCTATTTAATTTAGGTAAATGTGTCAATTTAAACCTAATATAACTAATTAAAATATATATTTTTGATTAAAAAATTCAAAATTCAAATTACCCATCCAACTTATTGTTATTTCAATTAAAGAATAGAAGCATTTTTTTCTTTTTCTTTTTTTAAATAAAAATTGTTATTTATTGTTCATCAAAATTGAGTCTTGGTGGGAACATAAGGCTTCCTTTTTTGGAATATTACACCCTCATCGATGACTGTAAAGATCAAATCACAGTTTAGATTGTGAGAATATGATCTCCATGTGGATATAACTTTCTTATACGTTTCTTGTGACAATTAATCTTTACTTTAAGATTGATCACGAAAAAAAAAACTTTACTTTAAAATTGTAAAATATATAAAACTACTACTAACACTTTGACGTTAATTAAAACCTTTAATTCAAGATTTAGCCAAGATGCAATATTTACCACCAGAAATGTAGATTAGATTAATGCTAGGGGTGAATTTAAATCAAACAAAATAAGCTAAAATCAGTAAAACATAAGATAAGAACAAAATAAAATAAGGTGAACTTGGTTTTAAAGTGACAACCAATCATTGATCCAATAAGATGTAGTCCTAATTTGTTTGAGATTAAGAAGAACTCATATCCTAATTAGGAGGAAGATAAACTCTAAATTAATTCTCTTATAAATTCATAAGAGGTAACTTAAATTTCTGACTTCTTCTCCGTTACAAAGTTCTCACTTTGACTTTGGCATTGAAGCTTCTATTGTTGTTATTATTATTATTATTATTATTTTTTTTTTTTTTTTTTTTGTAAATTTTCAATTCTCCAAATAACAAATTTACCGTTGTTATCACTTAAAGATTAAATGTATTTTTTTAAAATTTTAATAATCTGAATTTTGACCGAAACAATTAATTTGAAAGGTGTAAAGGCATTTATTAAGATAAAAATATATATAACATAAAGCACAACCTCTGCTTTGAGCAAAAAAGGCTGAGCTGAGATTCAATACAGACAAAGACAACATGGGATTAAGCTGTTTTAGAAGCAAATACATGGGACTTCATTAAAAACTGCAATAATATTGGAAAACTGTAATATAATAACATATGAAAAAAGAAACACCAAATATATTGGATTGATTCATTAATTCCCCTATGCGACAAACTAAAATTCACACTGTGTGCTTCACATCTTTAAACAAAGCCTCTTATTTTGACTTCCACATACGTATATTCTCATCTTCAGATTCCTGCATAGCACAACAGATTAAGCAAACTTAGTATTTTCACCCAACATTTTATTTATTATACTTAATTCCCTATTTACTGGGGACCCTACCACTGAATTTTGGACATATAAGAGAAAAGGGATAAATAGGTTATTTTATTGTTTTTTAATTGAAGAATGAACAGTAGTCCAAATTTTAGTAGTGGTCATCAAAATTTTTATGATGTTCGATCCACATATAATAATTATTATTTCTTTTATTTTAATTGACATTTCTCTCACCTTATGAAAGTAACATATATTAATATACTAATTATTTTATTATTATATACGTGGAGAAAAGACAACGCGATTTGGTAGGAGATTAATTACCTTGGTGTAGGATATTTAATTCCTAGTAGTGTGGAGGTGGTGGTGGTGATGAGTAGTAATAGACAGGAGGTGGTGGGGAGTGGTATACTGGTGGTGGTGGTGGAGAGTGGTATACCGGAGGTGGGTAGTATACCTTCTTTGGTGGTGGTGGTGAGTAAACTGGTGGTGGATAGTATACTTTCTTAGGGGGTGGTGGAGAGTAGACTGGTGGTGGGTAGTATACTTTCTTTGGTGGTGGTGGAGATTGATAGACGGGAGGTGGGTAGTATACCTTCTTGGGTGGTGGTGGAGAGTAGACGGGTGGTGGGTAGTATACCTTCTTAGGTGGTGGAGGAGAATGGTAGACGGGAGGTGGGTAGTAAACCTTCTTGGGTGGTGGAGGAGAGTGGTAGACTGGAGGCGGGTAGTAGACCTTCTTTGGTGGTGGAGGAGAGTGGTAGACGGGAGGCGGGTAGTACACCTTCTTGGGTGGTGGCGGAGAGTGGTAGACGGGAGGCGGGTAGTACACCTTCTTGGGTGGTGGCGGAGAGTGGTAGACGGGAGGCGGGTAGTACACCTTCTTGGGTGGTGGCGGAGAGTGGTAGACGGGAGGCGGGTAGTACACCTTCTTGGGTGGTGGCGGAGAGTGGTAGACGGGAGGCGGGTAGTACACCTTCTTGGGTGGTGGCGGAGAGTGGTAGACGGGAGGCGGGTAGTACACCTTCTTGGGTGGTGGCGGAGAGTGGTAGACGGGAGGCGGGTAGTACACCTTCTTGGGTGGTGGCGGAGAGTGGTAGACGGGAGGCGGGTAGTACACCTTCTTGGGTGGTGGCGGAGAGTGGTAGACGGGAGGCGGGTAGTACACCTTCTTGGGTGGTGGCGGAGAGTGGTAGACGGGAGGCGGGTAGTACACCTTCTTGGGTGGTGGCGGAGAGTGGTAGACGGGAGGCGGGTAGTACACCTTCTTGGGTGGTGGCGGAGAGTGGTAGACGGGAGGCGGGTAGTACACCTTCTTGGGTGGTGGCGGAGAGTGGTAGACGGGAGGCGGGTAGTACACCTTCTTGGGTGGTGGCGGAGAGTGGTAGACGGGAGGCGGGTAGTACACCTTCTTGGGTGGTGGCGGAGAGTGGTAGACGGGAGGCGGGTAGTACACCTTCTTGGGTGGTGGCGGAGAGTGGTAGACGGGAGGCGGGTAGTACACCTTCTTGGGTGGTGGCGGAGAGTGGTAGACGGGAGGTGGGTAGTACACCTTCTTGGGTGGTGGCGGAGAGTGGTAGACGGGAGGCGGGTAGTACACCTTCTTGGGTGGTGGAGGAGAGTGGTAGACGGGAGGCGGGTAGTACACCTTCTTGGGTGGTGGAGGAGAGTGGTAGACGGGAGGTGGGTAGTACACCTTCTTGGGTGGTGGTGGAGAGTGATAGACAGGGGGCGGATAAGACTTCTTGGGAGGTGGTGGAGAGTGATAAACAGGAGGTGGATAGTATGGTTTCTTGGGCGGTGGTGGAGAGTGGTATACTGAAGGCGGGTAGTATACTTTCTTAGGTGGTGGGGGAGGAGAAGCATAGATATAATTAGCATTTGTAGTTGATGGCAAGTTTAGGGAAAGGAGAGCAACAAAGGCAGCAAAAAGAAGAGGAGCCACTGAAGATCCCATTTTTCCCATCCTTAATGGATTGGTGGGTTTCCAATTCTGCCTTTCCCAACACCTTTCCTCCCCTTTATATAGCTTTGGCCTTTTACCCACTTCACTCGCTCAAACTCTCTAAACTTAATGATCACTGGTGAAATTTAATTTAATTACTTCACCTAACAAATAATAAACTATTTCTTTTAATAACATACATGAAAATCATTAGACATGCACACATATTATTGTCGGTAGATGACAAAGATGGTTAAAATAATAATATGTGTTGTCATCATGTTTGGACTAATTATGAAAACCTTCCACCAAGGATTTTACCTTTTTATATTTGATTTTGCTAATATCTTACATTAAAGATGTGAGATTTTTTCTTCATCAGGGCTGCTAACCTGACAATGATCTTATTTAATTAAACTCACTCTAAACTTCAAAATGACACTAGTACTATAAATGTTAAAGTAAGTTAGGTTTGGATAAATAATGTTAATATTGGATGAACCAAAATGAGAAATAATTATTAGTGTAATAAAAAGTAATTAGGCAGAAAAATAAATCATTTGAAAATTTGGTGCATTAGTGTTGGAATTAGGAAGGGTTGATGGGAGTGGGACCCGGCGGCTTGACTTTTCTTCATCTAATTCTTAAGATTGAATGGCTGGTCCAATTTGTGGGGTTGTTTTCATAATTACAATTTGCATGGGCTTGGTGTAATTTACTTCTACTTGGTTTTTTCTGTGGGCGATGACTTATATACTATTCAAATACTTCCTATACTTTTTTTTTTTCTTTCCAAATTCCTTTTATAAAATGTATTAGTATATTATGGATTAACAGTAAAAAAAAAGTTTATAATTCGAATCTCATACTTATACGATAAATTATATTCTTTTATTTAGTCTTTACATCAATGGAATGCTTAGCTTACATTGTATATATATATATATTAAAGAGATGTGAGTAATGAACATGTCATGTTGTGTACTGCCTTAGGCTTCGGATTCGATTCATGGTTCAAAATTCGGATTTGGATGGCCAGCTCCCTTACAACGCCTGAGAAAATTCCAAAAGTGAATATTATTCCCACAAGCCAACATGGGTCTTTTTAACATGTTTTGTCCTCACTCACATGTTTTATATTCTCAGGATCTCTCTCATTCAAATGTGATCTTTGTTCATTCATGAACCTCTCCTCAACTTTGATGTTACATGTTGATTATAATATGAGAAGTTATAAAATAGGTTAAGTTACAAGTTTAGTTTTTTAACTTTGTAACGCCTTAGATAGGATTCAGATCAGGATTTGGCAACTGAGATTATCCCCACAAACCAACACAAGTCCTTTCAACATGCTTTTGTCCTCACAATGTCACCCGATATATGATTGCTCGAAGCTAAGCACGCTTAACTGGTGGTGTTCTTATGATTGAGCCGCCGAAAAGAAAGGTGTACCTTGTTGGTATAAGTAGTAACTTTCAATTATTTTAAGTTTTTCTTAATCATATTTTCATATTCTTAGGATTCCTCTCATTCGATTGTGATCTTAGTTCATTCATATTCCCTTCTTAAACTTGAGGTGTTACATTAAAAATGGTTTAATAAGTCTTTAATTACTAATTTTAATTTTATGTTTATTAAATTCTTAAACTTTTAAATTTTGTGTCTAGTAGGTCTATGAATTTAATAAAAATATCGAATAAATGTATGGACCAATTAAACAAAAAAAATTAAAAGTTTATAGACTTAAAAATTTATGGACGACATATTAGAAATTGAAATTTTTTTAAATGTTAGACACCCTTTAAACTTCATCAACCTTTTAAATATAAACTTTAAAGTCGATGGATTTAATTGAAGAAATATAACTGCTTTTATTTTTTTAAAAAAAATTCATGAATTAGAGAACTATAATGTAATCAATGTTTAAGAACTAGATTATTGTCCTTGGTGAATTATTGGGGTTGGGTTCATTCTAGAAAATTTGAGTAAATCTCTTGTCTTAAAGATGGTTCATTGTTTTTCTTCTTGTTGGGAATAGTCTATTACATAAATGGTTTATTTAAAATCTTTCTTGTTAATGGTTGATTTAGTTCATATCAAACAAAAATATCCTATTTTCCAATATATTTCATTTAAACCCCTAGTTTTTTGGTTTGCTTCATTCCAACTACTCTCAACTTTTGTTTCCCCTTCCTACTTTCTCAAATTTAATTAACTACACATGGTGCCCACATACCTTTCATTTTTTTTCTCCCAAGAAGTTAATAAAAATGTATGATATTAATTAAGATATATATATATATATATAAGATAACATAAATTTTTATCTCAAAATTAATTAATTAGTAAGATTAAAAATAGCTCCGCGAATCTTATATATATTGTGAAGTTTTTTAATTTTTTTCTAATATAGAACCCTCAAAAAATATATATGTCAATATTTTGATATATATATATATATATTTCAAAAAAATTAAGCCTCGATAAAGAAATCACAAAATAAATTTTTTTCTTACTAATATGTCTACTTATATACATTTAATAAGGTTGATAGACAGGTTGATTTGATTATGTGACATTAATATATAATTTGGACTATATATATTCGTGAGGTTTCATTAGCCTCTCTTATTATTGTAACTCACATGCCCAGAAAAAGAAAATACAAAAAGAAAAAGAAAGAACAAGAACAAGAAAAGAAAAGATAACGACAATTATTAATTTAACTTTCGAAAATCGACCAATCTCAATGTGTAGAATTTAATCTGGGAATGAATATTGCATATGATCAAGTCTTGATTCAATTTATATACTCGATCAATAATTTATTTTGTTTTTCTTAATAGAATATATCATTATAATGTGAGAACAGATTCAAATCTACATGCCCCATGAGCTATGCTTAAATTACTACAAAAATTGAAATTAAAAATTATATCCTTGGAAAAATATCTATTTTTAAAAATTAATTGAAGAAGGTTATTCTTTTCACTTTTCGATATAAGTAATAATTTTATATAAAATTATGGTTAAGAAAACACTTTGCCTCCCGTACTATTGATTGAAACCAACGATGAAATGGCATGATGTAGAACATCTACGAATTGCAAATACATCACAATTTGTTTTTAAATTTCAGTATGTAACAAATTAATTTATGTAGTCTAATCCTCTCACTGAGATATTCCATCAAAGTGAAGTATTGATTATTATTAAATCACTATATACTCATGGTAGTTTTTAATTTATATGCACGTATAATCTCATTTTTCGATTTGCATAGATAAGAAACTTTATTATATCGTGATGTCATTATAACAAAATTTTTCATTTCATCTTTTTTTAACTTGCATGACACATGAAAAATTTTAATAAATTATATAGATTTTATTATTATATATTAAAATTAAAAAGCTAAATTATTACAAATTTGAAAATGCTATTTTAGTATAGCATGTATGAAAGGCAATGTTACAACAGTCGAGGCTAATGAATAAAGTTGTGGGGAAAGGGTACGCACGTGACAATCACATGGTATTTGATTGAATACTTTTGTGTTTGGGTGTGAGTTGTTTAAAGTGGGAGTAGGTGAGAAATAGAGATACGTAAGTAAAGGATGTGTAGGGTTTGAGTACAAAAAGTTGTTAACTAATCAATGATTCAGCCATCGCTATATATTTTTATTATTGGAGAATTCTACATGTTGCAGTTTTTGGCAGCACACACATTAGAAACCAGACGTTTCCATTTCATGGTGAAATTATATTTTATATATACATATCCCACATGGTGAAAGTTAATTAGTTTTCAAACTATATAAAGGTTGGTTAATGTTTGAATCGTGAATTTTGAAGTAGAAAGGTTGGATTTAAAACTCGTTTTTGTCTTAAAATAAGAAATTTAGAATGACGAATCACCTTAATTTTTTTTATAACTATGATGCATCTTCATACTATCGCTTTGAATTGGAAGACTTTTCTTTTGTAGCTTATATTTTTGTTATTGAGCTCTTCTCTAGCTTTCTCTATACATACTACTTATGTTTATTTTGGTTGAATGAATGCATCTCTACTAGATCTCGAGATATGATGAGGGTGTTTAAGGATGTGTTAATTCTGTTGAGCTATCTTGATGCACCTATTGATCTCTTTTTTCTATTATCTTGTTAAAATAAAAACAAATTTTATCATTATAATAGAATCAAAATTGACACAATCACTATTGTATAAAAATAGGAAAACAATGTAACATCGCTTAATTTCCATAGTTTCATGTAAATTGATGTTATAGCTAATGTGTAAAAATTGATTTGAAATTTTGAAACCAAAACGAATAAAAGCTAACAAGTATAAAGACCATATTAATATAATTTTATTATTATTATTTTATTTTGAGAATTGGAAACCTATTTCTTATGGATCTTTGTCATCGATATTAATGGACAAGATGCGCAGACAACCCATTTTTTATCCCCTTCTCGGAAGTCTGGTCAAAGGGTGTGACGTGGCGGCTAGTTTGGACGGATTTTGGCGATTAGGTGCTTAAAATTTTAAAATACCAAAAATATGATCAAATTATTATCAGCCTATTTAATTTTCATTTCTCTGATTAGCTATCAACTCCATCTAAATTTTTAAAAAAATAGGTCAAAATTCAAGCTTTTAACTTTTTGGTTGAAAACATAATATCTTAGCCAATTAAATTGTATTTAGATTAAAAAATAGAATACCCTACACTAATTATAAGGGAAAAGGTAAGTATAATTCAAAACTTAAAAGTTTAAAAGTTTTCAGATTATACACACCCTATTCAAAATATATAAATGAGGTTTGTAATTTAATATAAAGACTGAGAAAATGCATAATATAGAAATCAAATCATATCTCACAAAATTAAAGACAAATTCAAAAAAGAAAAAAAGAAAAAAAAAAGAAAAGAATTAAAAACTTCCTTTCAAAAGAAAGTTTTAAATGAAGATTCAAATGTACCCACTAATAATTAAGATTCTTGTTGAGATTAAAATAAGGTAGATTAACTGGCAAAAAAAAAAAAAAAAAAAAATTAGATACATATATTTCTTGTGATTTATTGTGAATTAATAAGTTCACAAAGACTAATTAGTCAATGAATTCCAAATTGTTTTCTGTACCGTCAATATGAACATACGACATTCTGGCTCTTGGGTTATAATACATAATGAGTAATAATAAATTTATGAAAACAAAAATCAATAAAATAAAAAATAGATAGCGTGGAAAGTTGAAAAAATAATGATAAAAGGAGTGGTTAAAGAATTAGTCAATTGTGTATCACATTTAATATCAAAAAAAAAAAAAAATTTGACATGTTCGGTTTTATTATTATTATTATTATTATTATTATTATTATTTGAGAAGCAGCTTCATTTTCTTCACTTTCTTCTTATACTAATATTAATAGTAATACCGAATTTGTATTGTCAGGAAATAGCTGTCAAATTATATTAATTATTTACTACTTGTCCATTCTCTTATCCAAAACTAGGTCCAAAGGTGACTCAGCAGGGTCAAATTGGGCAGTAAGAGTAGTTTTTGTTTTGTTTGAAAAAATGCAATAATATTAATTATTAATATGAAGTTGATGCAAATGTAATTAAATTTAATATGACAATTTGATTTAAAGTTTGAATTTCTTTTCTCACTGAAGTTTTTAAAAGAAGGTGAGAAAAAATTTCAATTTGTTATTCGTCTTCATACTTATTTAAAAATTGTAGGTAGTAAGATGAAAAATTTCTGAAAATCACGTTAGAAAATAAAGCTTAAAGATTAAATAGCAAAAATAAATAAATAAAAGGAAGAAATTCAAGACAATATCAAAATATAAAAAAGTAGATATAATAGAAATAGCCCACTTAAATTTTTATCTTTCAAAACTAGTACCCTTTTTTAAAGTTCGTTAAATTAGTTGTTTTTGGTGTTCGAAATCGACCACTAAGATTTAGATAAAAAGGTTGACTTTTTCTAACTTATCATTGTTTTGGACTTTCTCTATACATCTCGGGCAAGATTAGCATCGAAATTATGCTACTTTTTTCAAATATTATATAATCTTTTCAAATTTTATTTTATTTTTTTTCAAATTTTCTCCAAATTCGTTATATTTACCAAATATTATATCATATCCTTATGTTAATTTTTCAAATCTTTAGGCCAATTTCTATTTTCACAATTCTATGAATCTCCAAATTTCCAAATGAATTTACCAATTATCTAAATGGATTTTCCAAATGATATCAATTGATTGCATTGAGATTTTTAAATTTTGAAAAAAAAAAAAAAAGAGTAAGATTTGGGAAATATATGTAAAATCTTGGTATTTTTCTCAAGTAAATTAACATCTAGATTCTATATATTTGGGCTTTTTTGGTGAATTCTCGAGTAGATTAACACCGAGATTCTATATATTTCTCCTATCTTAATTTTTTTTTTCAAAATTTGAACTTTTCCAAATTTTAAAAATCACAAGTCAATCACTTGAGATCCATCTGAAAAATAGATTTGTAAATTTGAAAACTTAGATAATTGTGGAAACATAAATTGAGCTAAAAATTTGAAAAATTACGTAATAGTTTGATATAATATTTGGTAAAGATAATCAAATTTGGAGAATATTTGAAAAGATATTATATAATATTTGAAAACATTAGTAGAATCTCAATGTTAATCCTACTTGAGATGTACTAATGTACCAAGAAAGCCCATAACAATCTCAGTAGTCAATCTCGACCAAGATGGACCGAAAAAAAACTATTTTAACGAGTTTTAAAAAAAATATTAGTTCTAAAGATGGAAACTTGATAGGGCTATTTTTGACAATTTCTCAATAACTTACCATAGTTGTTAAACTAACTACCACCAAATAGGGTTGTTAAAAATTCTAATTTCCGAACTTATTTTCAACTTTTTAATTTATTAAAAACCCTATTGGCCATAAATCTATTTTGGAAAGAAAAAAAAAAAACTTTTCAACTTACTTAGATCCATGCCATTTTAAAGATCGAAATGGACCGAAAAAAACTATTTTAACAAGTTTTAAAAAAAGTATTAGTTCTAAAAGATGGAAATTTGATAGGGCTATTTTTGATAATTTCTCAATAACTTACCATAGTTGTTAAACTAACCACCACCAAATAGGGTTGTCAATAATTAAAAATTTTAATTTCCCAACCTATTTCCAACTTTTTAATTTATTAAAAACCCTATTGGCCATAAATCTATAAAAAAAAAGGACTTTTCAACTTACTTAGACCCATGCCATTTTAAAGAAATTAAAATTTTTAATCTCACTTATAACAATTTCATTTTCAACTAATTTTTCATTATGAACTTATACTTTTTATTTTCAAACAATTTAACTCTAAGTTTTGAAGAAAGTGAATGAGAAATATATATAAAAAAGTGATAATAGTATTTATTATATTTAATTTTTAAAAAGTCAAAAATAAAAAAGAATAAATGATTATCAAATAAGAATAGTTTTTATTATAACTCTAAGTTAGGCTGGCCAAATATATATATATATATATATATATATATATATATATATATATATTTAAAAAAAGAAGAATATGATGATTTTTTTCCTTTCACTATCCATCATATTTTACTTATATCTCTTGAGAAAAAGTTTGGACACTGAAAATAATATCAACCAAAGTTGTCTGCAAAATTATTAAAATAAGGTTTACTAAATCTGCCTAACTTATTATTAAAATCAAGATGTACTAAAAAAAATTAAATTTAAAATAATTTTTTTAACCTTTTCCATTTTGACTTTATTTCATCTCTTATCAGTTATCCAATACTGATGTTTTATTTTTATATAAGAAGGGGATTGAATAATTTTTTTTTTCAAATACAAACAATTACAATCTTAATTATAATTTAAATTACTCCTAGTTGGGGTGGCTGCCAAAACTTTCATGACGGTTTTAAATATTTATGATTGAATTTGAAAAATATTTAACAAAAGTAATTTGATTCATTTTTGTTTTCTTATGCCATATTATTTTTTAAAAATTAACATTATATTGTACATATTCTCAAATGAATAATTTGTTATGTATTAATTTTTTTTTAAAGAGAATACACAATGATGTATTTCAGTAACATAATTTGTTCTTTTCTCGTAATTTGTCGCGTCATTATAATTTTTAGTTTAAAAATATTTTGATAAAAAAAATAATGAATTAGTATATACATTTTTTTGGTCTTTTTTGTTTTCAATCTCTCTCATTGATTACCAATTTCATTTTGAGAGATGAATTTTAATGAGTTTAGTATTCTACTTATGTGTTTGGATCATTCCATACTAATTGAAGTTTTATTTTAAATAAGAAAAAAAAAATATCTTTTGTCATGACACTCAGAGAGTGAAATCTTTTGTCTTCACGTAAAAAGAAAAGTTGTTGAAATTAGGAAATGATAGTTGTCATTTTGGTGACCGATTTTAGAAATGTCTGTTATAATTTTAGAATATTAAATTGTTATCTTTACTCTCAAGAAATGAAAATCTTAAAGAATATTAAAAAATGAAAAAAAAAAAAAACTGCAAATGTGTCTACATATTTTAAAGAATGAGTGTTTATGTATATATATCATTCATTGACTTTTGTTCATAAATGAAGTATAACATTCTTATCATTTCTTCTAATGATTGCAACTATAACGGTCTCAAAGTACTTGTTATTTTTTTTAGAACATTAAGCCTATATGCCAAGAATATTGTCATGGGTTCATTGCTATTAATTAAAAATATTTAGACAAATGAACATGAAAATTATTTGTATGTGTGACATGCACTTCATGATATATTTTTAAAGTAATATGAATTAGAATTAAAGGCGGCAAGATATTATTTGTCGAAAAGATGAAAGAATAATATTAAAGCTGAAGTACAATAATTGTTATTGCATATTATATTCATTTAACTATTTTTTGAAGTAAAATTTATAAATAACTTACTAAGTTTAAATTTGTATTGCTCCTTGCCTAATAATAAACATGGTGTAAATCTTGGTCAAAGAATAAAGATACTAATTTCTTTTAACATTAATATAAACAATATAGGTTAAAAGCTTAAAAATAACATTTAATTTAAGCATTTAGTAAAACCAAATGTGCATACGTATTCTTTTAAAAGATGTAAATACGTAATTGAAGCCACTACAATACATGTGCCCATGTTTTTTAAAGACTAATTCAAAATCAATGAAAATTAAGATATAATAATAATAATAATAATAATAATAATAATAATAATAATAATAATAATAATAATAATAATAATAATAATAATAAATTTTAAGTCGAAATTCTGAAATAGGAGTTTTGTTTTTCTTTTTTGAGAACTGAAATTATTGGAGTTCCATGATAGTTGGTTCGGATTCGCTATATTTGCATATTAAACCACCCTAGCTATTTTTGAAAATTGATTTTAACTATATACTTGTTTTGAACCTAAAGTTTATCATAATACATTCAAATTTCAAAGGATTTTGGGTGATATAAATCAACAACATAAATAGAATTCCTTTAATATATATTTAAAAACAATCCATTTAAACAATATCAAATTTTCCAAAATTCCAACAATATAATCATGTAAGCCCGAGATATTCTCTAACTTTTCTATTTTAATTTTGATGCTTTTATAATACACATAAACAAAAGAAACCAAAAATCTTTACTACCCCACTTTGGAATAATTATATATTTCATAAAAATCAAACCATATATCAATCAATTCATTTCAAATAATTCACTTTATAAAAATTTCTCAATTTTTCATTCAACCTTATCTAAAGAGATGTAGAAAATATAGCGAATCGAAAGAGACAATATAACCTAGAATTATAGTAAATCCAAAGAGATACTATTAACATTAAACGAAACCAGTCTTTATTGAGCATCAAGGCAAACCTTCACTCCACAAAACTTCCCTTCACATTGAAAATAGCCCACTAGCTAACCTTTTGAGCCACTTGATTACAAGAATGAGAAATAAAGGAGAGACTTGAGATATTAACTTGGAATCAATACTTCTCTTATCTTCGATTCATATTTATCTAACATGATATTATGTAACACTCAAAACTAAGATTCATATTGGAATTCCGCAATTGATGGCTAGAAATGCAATAAAAAAGGGGATGATCATGAATATGTATGAAATCTTTTGAGGTGAAACCAAAAAAAACTCATGAAACTTTATGTCTAAAGTGGACAATATCATACTATCATGGAGGGTCATTGTCCGTATCATCCCTACATCCCTCAATCCTTGCTTCTCTTACTGAACAAGGGTCATTGCAGCATGTGTTGTTCGATCTCTCTCATTCAGATGTGATATCGTTCATTCATGTACCCCTCCTATACTCAAAAGTTACATATTAGAATTGTCGGTAACTCATTTTTGTTAATCTTAAATTAATATTGAATTCCACCCTAGGATAATAGGGGAGTAAATTGAAATCCATGAACCGACAGATAGGGAGAAGCATATAATTCTGCCGGTAGGGTGACCCAAATCTTTACTACCTTTCTAATCAAAAAAAGTTTCTATATATTTTAAATCATGCATCTCAATTTCTACAACATGTCTCTATAAACTTTTAATATATGGCTAGCCAGGTGGCAGCCATTTCTTTAACATTTTTTTTTTTGAAGAGAAAAAAAAAATAATATCGTTGTCTACTTTTTTTTTTTTTTTGCTAGGGGTAAAAGTTTAACATTATTGTAATGAATTTATGATCTTCATAAGTCATCTACAAAGGAATAGTAATAATATAAATTATATCAAATAGGGTTGTTTTTGGTTTGATGGATTCTTTTTCTTTAAAAAAAAAGAAAAAAAACCTAATTGAAATGATTGAAAAGATGGAATTTCATATATGCAAATTGGGTTTGGTATATGCTAATGCTATATTGAAGATGCTGACCGTATTGAATAATATATATTTATTTGGAAAACGACATTTATAATTGGATTTGAGTATTGTAGCTGAGAATGGTTCTACTAGAGACTAGAATGACCTATTCAACTGTGTGAAACTATATATTACAAAGAGGGATTTCAGATCCTATAGTACAATTTATAGGGATATACGTGCAAAAATTTTTGTTTTAGATATATTTTTAAAAATAAATTACACAAATTTTTGTAGGAAAATTATTATGGGTAGAAAAACTAGTTGGTTTATTTGCTAATGTGTTATTAACTATAATGCACCATTTTTAAAACTTAATTTATTTTTGAAAACATTGACAATGAATTAGTAACAAAACAGACTTACAGGAGAGAGAGTATATTTATAAGGTTTTCAAAAACCAAACAAAACATCACCTAAGTAGTTAACAAAACTTCCACACCACAGTCTTGCATTATATCATTTTTTCCAATATATTTAGTCATGTGAGAAATCTATAATTATTTTAGCCTTAAATGATTGCGATAACTTTTTTGTTTTTGATAATATTCTGTATATGTTTAATTTTGTTGGAGCATAGCTCAATTGGCATGTCAATGTGTTAATAATCACTAGGTCTATCATGGTTTTGGATGAAAGTATAGGTTTTTTTTTTCAATAAAATTTTGGTTGAAAGGATAGATTAAGTGAGTATGTTGAAAAGCATTAAAGATAAAATTTGAATAGTTTTGTTAACACACCAATTTAATCAAAGTGATGGTATTACAACGTTTTCAACCCTTAATTAATGCAAATTGAAGAGTGTTGAATGAGTCTTTTGTGTAGTTTGGTAAAGTGAGATAGCGAAAGAGAATGAGAGGATGGAAAAATAAAACCAAAAGGCCACGTGTTCGGCCTATGCTTGGGGTTGTTGTATTACATTACATGTCAAATCACTTCGTGTTTTAGCTCCATTCATTGTTGCGGATTTTCTGTTATGCTTTTGAATTATTGAGTTGAATAACCTTGCCATCTATATATAAATATATGTATATACCCAGAAAAAATACAGGGAATTCTACAATAGTAAAATACATTCTAATACTCCCCCCTTAAGATGGAAGCTGTTAAAAATTGATCACACCCATCTTGGATAACAAAACTCGAAAAAAGAATGTAAAGGCAACGACTTTGTAAATATATCAGCCAACTGAAGATTAGGCTGAATCGGTTGCAGCTTTATATCACCTTGAATAATCCGTTCTCGAACAAAATCACAATCTAACTCGATGTGCTTTGTTTGCTCATGAAAAATTGAATTAGTAGCAACAATATTATCACAAAAATCGAAGATGGAAAAAACAGATCAATATGTAAGTCTTTTAGCAACTGATGCAACCATATAATCTCACTAGTTGAAGCAGCTGCTAATGCATGATACTCCTTAAAAACAATATACGACTTACAAGCAAGAAAATTAGTGTTACTCTAATATTTGAAGGGATATAATGTCTTTGAGAAAGAAAAATATCTTGAATCGATTGAGCAAGTTCAAGTCCAAGAAAATATCTCAAGTTTCCAAGATCCTTCAACTTAAAAGCATCATTAAGATGGATTTTCAACTCATCAATAACAGTAGTAGATGCTCCCGTAATGATAATGTCATGTATACATACTAGAAGAGCAATAAAAATGGATCCCGAACCTCGAACAAACAATGAATAGTCAAACTTTGACTGCTGAAAACCAAAAAGTAACAAGGCTTTCAAAAACTTGTCAAACCATTGTTCAGAGGCTTGTTTGAGGCCGCCATAGATTGATTTATTGAGTTTACAAACTAAATGCTCCCCCTATCGGGCAACAACAAAATGTTTGTAACCCAAAGGTAGGCCCATGTAGACTTCCTCTCAAATAGATCTCCATGTTGAAAAGCGTTGTTTACATCAAATTGCGCTAAAGGCCAATCAAAAGAGACAGTTATGGAAAGTAAAACTTTGATTGTAGTTAGTTTGGCAACAAGGGAGAAGGATTCTACATAATCAAGACCTTCTTGCTGAGTGTTTCCTTTAGCCACTAAACGAGATTTATATCTCTCAATTGTCCCACTAGCTTTATGCTTTGCCGTATAGACTCATTGACAACCAACTGTATGCTTACCAATAGGTAGAGCAAGACCAAGTGTTATTTTTCTCCATAGTAAGAAGCTCATCATTCATAACTTGTCTCCAATGAGCATGAGGAACAACTTGGTGATAAAAAGAGGATTTAAAGGTGGTTAAAACAATCAAAGCAAAGTGACGGATATCATTATTAAGACTATCATAACTCAAAACATTTCGCAAAGAAAACATTGGAGATGACAATGGGGGGAGTTGGAAGACCAAGTAAGAGATTGCAATGATAATCTCTCAAGTAGGAAGATTGTTTTGATTGTCTTGAAGACCGACGAGGAGAAAATATTATCAACTCCTTCGATGGAAAGAAAAAATAACAGAACTAACACCAATAGATTGATTAGTAAGGACTCTTCCAATCAAGAATGGGGGAAGGAGTTGTTTTAGTCAGGAAAGCAATAGTCAAAAAACATTCTCCCCAAAATTGATAGGAACTCCAGACTGAAATATAAGTGCTCAAGCAACATTCAACAAATATTTGTGTTTTCCTTCAACAACAGAGTTTGGTTTAGGTCATTCTACACAAGAAATTTGATGAATAACTCCTTCAGAGAGAAAAAAATTTGTGAAGGATATTTTAGGAACATTAACAGACTAGCAAGACTTAATGGAGCAACTGTATTGGGTTTCAATAAAAGTAAAGAATTTGTAACAATAGCCAGAGCATCAAACTTTTATTTCATATTAAGAAAACCCAAGTGTAGTGATAGTAGTCATTAACAATTGTGAGAAAATATCTATAACCATTATGTGTCAGAGATGGATAGGGACCCGAGTATCACAATGAACCAAGTCAAACATTTTATTTGCAAGACGATAGTGAGAAGTATAGGATAATCTTCGTTATTTAGCAAGATGATAGACTAAACAAGAAAAAACATCAGACTTTGGGAAGAAAAACACAAAATATTTTATAATCCAGTCAAATGTTTATGTGATGGGTGTCCTAAACAGGTATGCCAAATATGAGTAGAACAAGACTTCAAAGAATTATTACAAATAATAGCATCAATAGATTTAGGACTCATAGAAGTAGGAAGCAAATTGTGATTAGAATGCAGTAAGATATAACCCCTACCATAGCCTAGCCTTGCCTTGCCTTGCTAATCACCTAGAAATTTAACTATCTCTGCTAAGGCTATAGTTAAAGAATTAACAAAGATTAGGTTGAAACAGGACGAAGGCAAGAATAGGACACTTTGAAGGATACGTCCATTGGAGATATAAACCATACAAGCAAACTCAACAAGTTGTGACTTATTCCGTAGAGAAGCAGAAGCATCTAAAACCATAGTAAGTGAAACAAATAACTCACGATTACAGCAGATGTGTGCAGAGGTCCTTTAATCAAGTATCCAAATATTCGAATCTGGAGCAGAAGTAGAAAAAAAATGACCAAGTACATACCATGCAACATGAGAAGTACCATATACGAGTGAATTAGAATAAGTTTTGACTTTGGCGAGATGAGACTATAACATAGCCAATAAGCCCTGACATTGTTTAACATTTAATGATCCAAAGGAATCAGTAGTAGTTGAGGAAGAAGCAAAGACATCCAGTCTTGGCAGAAAGGTTTGATAAAATCGGCGACCAAGTGGATATTCGTGAAGTTTATATTACAACGATAAACAATTTGACTTTTCTTAGAATTGGTATCTTAAATCTCTTGGCATCTCGTAGTTTGTAAAGTTGTAAATACAATTTATTTATTCAATAACATAAGGAGTTATTTATTTATTTGACTTTTGCATTAAATCAATCAAATAAACTAAGATCCATGGTTATTTTATGTAGTTGAATCATGTTTGAGTAATAACAAAAGAAAGTTTGTATTAGGGATAACCTAGTAATATGGATACAACACATTTTGTAATTGTTACAAGAGTTGTAAAGTATTAAAAACGATTTGATCCTAATCTTGTCCATATGGAGACATGTGAGTGAAGGTATACTATGCAAAGAGTTTGTATAAAGCCGGACTGCAAAATGTTTAGTTTCTCTTTGTAACGCCGTTAATTGAAGAAATTAACATTTCATAAGATAACCATAGGTGACTTGACTTTAATCCTGAGTGGGTTATGAACTCTTGTGTATGAGGACAATCATTTGATCTGTATGGGTGATAGTAGCCAAATCGTCAACTCAATATGCCTACCATTTTGGAGATTTGTCTGGGTAGAGAGCTCGGAACATATCTTCACAAGATAGAATTCACTCCTTCCCATTTTAGGGTAAGTAGATAAATTGCTCAATTAAGAACTGATTCCGGGTCTTGAACAAAGAAGCCTCACCTGGTCACTAACATGAGAGGGGTTAGTTTATAGTTAAACTATAAACTATTTGTTCATTAGAGAGATTAATGGTACGTAAGGAGTTAGATGTAACTATAGGGATAAAATGATAATTTGATCTAGTGGTAGTTATGAGTAATTTGTGAAGGATAGACTTACTGTTGAATTGGTTATATTTGTGGACACAGAAATATATCTATTATGCGAACAATGCAGTTGTAAGTTTTTAGTGGAGTGACTTACAATTAATGAATATTGATTAATTTAATTAAAGAGTTTAATTAATTAATCTCATATCATTGGAGCCTCATTACAAGTTTGAATAAGAATCAGGTATTTTGGATTAATTTTTCAAATATTAGAGAACACTAATTTTCTTGATTATTTTTTTTTTAATGAGATTCAAAATTTATACTTATTTTATGAGAGAGATAAATATTTACATGAGATTTAAATATTAATTATATGTATGAGATTCATATAAAAATTATAAGGTTAAAATTAATATGAACAGATTGGAAAATTATTATAAATAGAAAAAATATCAAACTATTTACAAATATAGCAAAATTTTACTTTTTATCTATGATAGACCATGATAGACCTAAATAGACATCTATCTGTATCTGTGGTAAAGTGATAGATGTCTATCTAGGTCTATTGCGGTCTATTACATATAGAAAGTAAAATTTTGCTATATTTATAATTATTTTCAACAATTTTTCTATTTTTTGAAAATATTCTAATGAGATTCATATTAAAACTATAGGTTATGTGAGAAAAGATTATTTGAATATTATTCAAATTAAATTAAATATGTAATATCTAATTTATTATTAATTACTTGTTAATTAACTTATTTTATTTTATTTTATATATTAAATATGATTTAATATATTATAATTAAATTAATATTATTAAATTAGATTTAATTTCATTAAATAACTTCCACTACACGTAGTAGGGAGTTATTCTCCTTCTTCTCTTACATTACATACTTTAAAAGTTTAAAAGGAGAATGAGTTAGCAATTGTTTTTTGGCTGAAGGTGAAGACATAAGTCCTTTTTTCTCCAAAAAAAATTCTTCCAAGAAGTTTGAATTTCCTTCCCTTACCAAAGTATAGAGAACCGATAACTCCTCTTGATTTTTTTTTTTTTAGAATAGTAAGGAAGACATCATTGGTGGTGTCCCAAAAGACTCCAGTACATCCTGTTGAAGAGAAGTGTTGGTGTTTTTGTGTTTGCGAGAAGAAGGAGAATCCTACCAAAGTAAACGATCTTCAAAGGTAAAGTATTTTCATCCTTACTTGCTTCTAAAAGCAAGCTTCTCAGTTTTCATTGTTTATCCATGTTTTTTTCTCTGTATTTTAAAGTTTTTCAAAAGAAAATTATCGGCATAAGGCCTTCATTCGCTTCCATTGATGATTCAATTCCTTCATCCTTGTATTCTGCAATTTGTACATATTGGATGATATTCTTCTTATTGAAAATCGATTCAGAATGAGTAGTGGAAGGTGTAGGATAACTTTAATTTTAACTAAAAGAATAGTTGCATTCTAAACAACAGGCGCAACCAAGTGAAGAACGGAGGATGAAATTGCGCATTGTTCAACCTCTTGAATAGTCAAATAGAAAATGTGGTTGATTGTAGGTTCAAGCTCCATCAATAGAATATGATTGCGAATCTGATTGAAAAAGTCGTTCAATCCCATTAAAAAGTCATTACATATTCAGTGTAATGGTATTTGACAAGGTTCTTGTCTCTACTACTAGTAGATCGTCCACATGAGCAAGTCAAACAATAAAAAGATAACTCATTTCACAATGTCTTCAATTTTATAAAATACGTAGTAACTGAATCCTAATCTCGAGAAAGATTTGGTAATTCACATTAGTATTTTGATAGTGCTCTTAAAGATCGATATAAATCTCATGAGCTGAATTAGAAATGTTCACACTTGCTAAAATCTCGAAAGTGAATTAAGGACCCATAAGTAATTACAACACTGTTATGATGCAGTTAGAAAACATGCAGCGAAAGAAAAACGGATGCCAAGCACTCTAATTACATCAATTCAAAGGAAAAACATGCTTGGAAGAATTGAAATACAAAGGAAGTAGCAGTTACTTGTTGCAGCTCAAAATTGTCCCCGAGAACCTCCAAAAACAGATCACGAACTATTCACGGACCACCACTAGAGTTTCCTCGTTACTCTCGGGCCTTAGAATGGATGGTGGGACTCGAATTTTGATGAATTTTGGAACAAATTTGAGAGAAAAAAACACAGTTTTGAAAGTTGTGGGTTTTCTTCAATATTCAGCAAAATTGAAACAAAACTTTCCTCTCTTTTTTTTCCTCCTCTTTTCTCAATCAATTCTTCTCATATTTATAGAAGATGCTTAGGTAAACTTCTTAGTTAAGAAATTGACTCATAAATCTTAGTCATTAAGACAAAGAAGAAAGAAGGAAGAAGAAGTAGAATGAAACACCTAATCATTTTTCTTCAAAATTGGAAGTTCCAATTTTCTTATTTTAATTAATTTCACAAATTAATTAAACAATTTAATTTATTATATTAAATTAAAATATTAAATTAATTTTTCACTCTTCTCGTCAATTTTCGATCCGGTGAATCTCTATTCATCCGATCGATATTTAAATCATTATTTAGATATCTCAGACACTCCAATTTTGTCTAATTCATAATTAAACGAATAAACCGTAAAATGCTTCATTTTTTAAATTTGAACACTTCAAATTGTCTGAATATACTGTTCTAAGGTTTAGTCCACGAGCTAACAAGGGGACCTCATGGACCTACATATCATGAGCTCCAATGATCCGAAATTAACCGGTTTAAACTCTATAACCTAGTTAATTAACATTCATTAACTACCAGGTCACTCCACTAAATCCCAATAGTTGCACTCTCCTCACTGTAGATATATTTTTGTCCATTTGATATAACCATAATTAGTAAGTAAATCCTCCACAAGTTGTTCATAATTACAGCTGGGTCAAAATATCGTTTTACCGTCATAATTACTTTTTGTTCCTTAAGTTCCATTGATCCTCTAATGAACAATTGGTTTGCAGTCCAACTAACAAACCGAATCCCTCTCGGGCCAATGAGAGGGTGGGCCCTTTGTTCAAGACTTGGATTCAGTACTTAAGGGAACAACTTATCTACTATCCTTTAATAAGGTAGGAGTGAATTCTATCATGCAGGGCTATGTCTCCAACTATCTGCATGATCTTATCTCTAAAATGGGAGGCAAATTGAGTTGGCAGACTGGCCACCCTCACCCATACAGATTAAAGGATAATCTCATACAAACAAGAGTTTATAGTTAGCTCAGGATTAAGATTGAGCTACTTAGGTCATCAAGTTGAAATAATTAGTTTTAACAATAAATGACGTTATAAAGTAAACGTGATTATTTTTTAGTCTAGTCTTATGCAAACTCATTGCATAGGATACCCTCACTCACATGTCTCTACATGAACGATTTAGGATCACATCGTCTGTATCAAATACTTAGTAAGCCGTATCCATAATGTTCCCAGGATAAAGTATCAAACCTTCATCCATATACTATAGACCATTTTGCACCATATAGTCATGGGTTCTTAGTTTATTGGATTTAAATGCAATTCACATATTGAATAACGACTTTATTGAATAAACCTCAATAACAACTTTATTGAGAATAAAAACCATAAATTACAAACAACGAGTTTTAGGACATAAATCCAACATGTTACATATAGTCAAGGATTTCAAGAGTTCACCAGTCATTCGTGGAAGAGATACATCAACGAAACAAAGCTTATTCTTGACAGTGAGGCCAATAACCAGCTTGACTCCATAGGGTGTAATTTGATTCCATCAGTAGGTTTGGAACTAGAACAACACATTAGTTAAATTAGAATGATGAAGATGATAAAGATTGGGATATTGTTCTAAAATTGAAGAATTCATTGAAGGATTTGTGGTTGAAGATGAAGAATTTGTGTAAGAACCAAAACTAGGGTTTTATGGAAAAGGATCACTCATCATGAATAATAGAAAGCTAGGAACTCTGACGGTAAGAAAAATTTTCAACTGATACCATATTAGAACAAAGAGGGGAAATTAACCTTAGTCATCTTATTACTAAAGAGTATTATGGATATATATATATATATATATATATATATATATATATATATACACCAATAGAAAATACAAGGAAATAACATGACTAACTATACAACTGTACGATAATAAAACACATTCTCATACGTCTAGTTGGTTAGACAAATATATTTATGTTGAGTCATGTATTTTAACTTTTAGCTATTACTTCCTTGATATGCACTTATGTGACAAGAATACGACAAAGAAGACAATGTTACACAAACAAAGTGTCAATCTGTGAAATTATGGGTATATTTCTAATTAGAGGATGAAAGGGTGCATAGAAGACAATGCCTTCCAAAACTTTGGAGTTAGAACATTCATAATTATTGAAGACACGAGCAATTCTCTCTTGCCAAGCTAAGAGTGCCAGATTATAGCAGCGAATATATGTAGCTAGGCAAAGAATTTTCTTTTGAGAGTTAACTTTTATATAATCTCTAGTTCTTGTACTTTAAAACATTTATTATAGCTCAGGTACTTTTAAGGAGTGACTCTTTTAATATTGTTTACAAAGTCTTTAAAAACATTATACAAAATGAAAATTATTTAATACAAATATGTAGCAATAATTGACTTAGAACTAAGACAAAGAAAACAAATAAGCCAAATTAAGTAAATTTTAAAAATACATGGATAAAAGCAAATGTTTTGAAAGTTTAAAAAAAAAAAAACAAAAGGGAAAAGAATATAGAACAAAATACATAAAAATAGAAAGTATAATGAATAAAATTTCAAATTACTTAGTTATGGCTATTTTTAGATTTTATTTACTATTTTTGGAAAACAATTGGTTCAAATTCTTTCTTATATATTATAATTTCACAAAATAAATTATGATATTTTTTTTATCTTGTAAGAGAATGCTAAAGATAGTATCAGTAGGTGCACAAAGATATCTTAGCTAGGTTAGAGATGTCCATTTACCCTATTGGGTTGATGCTACAGGGAATGGGAGCAGGAGCAGGGAGAAGTTTCTCCCGTTGACTAAAAAGATGGGGATAACATTCCAAACACACCAAAAATTGATTCGATTATAAAAGTTATGGGTCAAATTGATACAAATATAAACCTAAATGTTTATCTAGACATAATATAGTGGAAAGTGTAAATTGATACACTTATGCAAATTCAACGTTTAAATTGATACTATTATTGATTTAGAGTTTAAATTAGGGGTGAGCATGACATACCAAAAAATAAAGCTGACCAACTGAAATCGACGGTGGTCGATTGGGAGAGAAGGAAAGTGTTGGTTAGTGTAAGTTCAAAAAGAAAAAAATCGATGGTCGGTCGAAGGATCTAATTTGGTCGAGACTCGTTAACCAACCGATATCCATAGTATTTTGGTTTTTAATATAAATATATATACATATTGTTTCTTTTGTCGCAACGAATAGATTTAGCTTGTTTTAAAGATTCCTCGAAAAAAAAAATGTTTCTCAATTAAGAGATGGGACAAATTTTGTATGTAAAAGCCATCTAACTCCCATGAATTATAATTAATAATATAAAAGATTTATCCCATGGAAATTGACTAGCTAAATTCACATAGAGGAAAAAGAAGGTTAAAAAAAGAAGGTTTGTAGATGAGGAATCTCAAACCTAAGTTTCTTAATAAAAATAAAAAAATGAAATAATTAATTATCTTTTAAAAATTATATATAGTTTATTTTTAAAAAAAAAAAAAATCCGACAAGAATGTGCGATCACTCGACTGGTCGATTCTCAATGCTTCGACAGTCGAAAGTGGCTTGACCATTTTTCAAACCAACTTTTGTTAGCAATTTGGTTGGAAGATTGACTCCAACCAATTACTACTCACCCCTAGTTTAAATCGATACAACTTCTAAAGTTTAACCATATAAATTGATATTTTTCTTTCTTCATCATATTACTATTAATTTCATTTGTCAGCCATAAATAATACTACTAGGCATGCCTTACCCTATGTAGGCAGGTGGAGGTGTGGTGTGTTGTTACATGGGCTTGATGCCATCATGGAAAAATGGTTGTTTCATTTAAATTAGTCACCCCTACTGGAAACTGCTATTATTGTACGCCAAGGATGTGTTAGGATGTGTTTTGTAAGGGTATACGATTCGGTTTGTTTGATTTTCGGGTCAACCAAAAACCAAACAAAACCAATTAGTTTTATAAATGAGATTTTTTAGATAAAGAACTATCTTTGGTAATATATTTTGAAAAATGTCTTCAATTTTGAATATTTACAATAAAGGCTTTTAGTGTTATTTTTGGACAAATTTGTATTTTTAAAATTTTTTTGTCCAGTTTTTATATTTGTTTTCCTACTTACGAGGCTCCTTTGATGATGAGAAGAGAAAATACATTTATTATGAAGAGAGAAAATGCATTCAATTTACCTTTTGTTACTAAGTTTTTGTCCAATTTTTATATGTATTTCCCTATTTAAAAGACTCACTAAATAATGGAAAGATAAAATGCATTTATTACGAAGAGAAAATGTATTTAATATGATTTTCCATTTTTTATTGGAGAGATAAAATGCATTAAGTATATATATATATATATATATATATATTTTTTTTCAATTAGAGAGATAAAATGCATTTAACGATTGTTTTTTGATATTGTGTGATATATTCGGTTGTTTGTTCGAGTACTATTTGTTTTTATGTAATATATTCTATTATTTATTTGGCATATATCTTAGGTATTCTCACATGTATGACCTAGTTAGGTATTGCTTGTGTGCCTGTAATATATATGTTATTCTAATGCAATTTTTATATGATGACCTGACTTATTTGAGTTTGTCTATTATAGTTCATTGTTTATTTTGAGTTTGTTTATATTTTGCTTTATTATCTCATATATACCATAGTTTAGATTCATAGTTATTTCTAAATAGACATTACAACATTTGTCTTAGATGTTTGCAAATATTCTAATCAATATATGAAATATACGAGTAAGATATGATCGTTTCAAATTCAATTTAAACCTTCATGAATTTTTTAAAAAAACAAAATTATCTACTACTGTATATAAATCACAAATGAACATAATATTCAATATGTATATATGTATGTTATGTGTGTGTCTATATATATATGTATATGTATATAGTATATATACATATATACACACATATATATACATACATATATACATGTATACATACATGTATATATTCATAGACATATACACATATATATACACATACATATATATATCATAGTATATTTCGAAAAATCACTCTATCGAAAATGAATATACTTATGATTTCAAATAAAAAAAGCTATATACTACCATATATAAATCACAAATGAACATAATGTTCAATGTATATTAATGTATATCATAAAATAGAAAGTCTCAATAAAAATTTGAAGATATATATCACAGTATATATAAAAAAAACAAAATAGTTTTGATATAGTCGTCCCAATCCACACTGTCTGTTTCCCCTGGGCAACTCACCGTCGGGAAGGAGAAAAGAAAGGAAGGAGAAAAGAGAGGGAGGAGGAAGTCTTGCTCTTCGCGCCAAATTGTGTCTGTCTCCCGCGCTAAATCTACTCGCCCCTTGCCAAATATGCTCTCCCCGAGCCAAAGATCCGCCAAATCTACTCACTCCGAGTTAGAAGATGCATCGGATGGATTTGCTTGCCACGCTGTCCGTCTTTCACCTGCAACTTACACCTCGGGGAAGTAGAAAAGGAGAAAAGAGAGATGAGGAAGAAAGGGGAAGTGGAAGAATTTCAACAATTTCTTTTTTTAAAAAAAGACATCAACGGGCATGAAGCCCTAAGCCTATGCTTGGAGTAGAGAGAGGAACTATATATATATATAAAGGCCGAAATGGTAATGAAAAAAGTCTAGGAGTAAGGCCTTTTATTAAAAAAATAGAATGTTGAAGAAATTAATGTAATATGGGCCTTATATTAAAACCTTTTACGTAGAAGCTTATATTAAGACCTTTTACGTAGAAGCTCCTTTGTAAATAAGGGATTCAAAATGGATTGATTTTTATTTGTTCAATTTATTATTGGTTTAGTTCTCGGTTATTAACATTTTATTTTTTCTTCTGAATTATAATTTTTATTTCCAATTTTGTTTTGAATCTGTCATTTTTGCTAATTTTAAATTAAAATTGGATCCATTTTTTATAGATTAAAATTGGACATTTTTTTCTCCTGACTTTAATTTGTAAATAAAAAACATATGCACCAAATAATAATTGGTCTCTTCCCTAAAGAATAAATATATATGCACCATAATAATTAAAACACTAATATATACCAAATGTTAGAGTTTATTTTGAAGGGTATAAATATCTTGGGTTCGGTTTTGTTTTGATTGGTTTTTCTGATCAAGATCCAATTCAGGCGAACGCTTTTTTGGTTTTCTCGAAGTACAAACCAACATGTCCAACTTTATATGAACAAACCAAAATAAACCAAACTAGTGGTATGGGGACGAGATCATCTATGTTTTTTTAATAAATATTTTTTAATATTTTAAGACTTTATTACTTTTTTAGTACAACAATTGTACAAATGGGGTATGGAACCTTCCACCTCTAGGATAGAAGGTCTCATACCAATTATTGCTGAGTTAAGTTTGCTTTATAACTTTATTACTTTTAAGACCACAGATGTTGTAATATTTAAGTTGGGGTTAAATTTGTAATATTTAAATATAAAGATTTAGAAATTATAAAATTAAATATTTTAATTATATCTTTGTATATAAAATATTATTTTTTTTAGTTGGAAATTTTATAGTGCATTTTTTTTTAAAAAATTTATTGCAAAATGACCTCTTTAATATTTATGAAATTTTATCAATGTGAAGAATAAAATTAAAAGGTCAAAAAATGAATAAATTAAAGAAAAAAAAAACAAAAAAATTATTTTCCTGCGAGGAACACGATCCTTGCGAATTTCCCAGAGGGAATCCCGCCTCGATCCCCATGGAGAATATATTTCGAATGGAAATTGAAATAATGGTGGAGACGGGGATGAAGAAGTCTTCCCCGTCCTCACCTCGCCATGTGGACATCCCTACCAGAGGTCGAGAAATCTATTCATCTAAAAATGCAAGTTCTTTGTTTGGAGTATTCTTCACAATGGCCTGAACACCATGGATAAATGCCAAAAAAGGAACCCAACAATATATCTGAACCCAAACTGGTGTGTTTTCTGCATAATGGATATGAAATCTTTAGAGCATATCTTCTTTTCTTGCAGTTATACTTCAGATTTATGGTCTCGTCTACTTCAGGAAAGTGATACTCAATGATTGTTATCCACCCAAGCGCTTTTAACCTGTTTTTTTTTACTCAAGATGTCTTCTAAAGCTCATATCATCAAGAGTAGCATTATGGCTGCAGTGCTTTTTCAAGAGATCAATAGAAACAGAAGAATTTTTCAAGAGGTCGATAGAAAGCAAAATTATCTTTGGGATGAAATTCTATCTCTGGCTACCTTATGGAGTTCAAAATCTCTCCTAGTTTTGTAATTATGATGTCTCTACTTTTGATTTAAACCGAAAGCTCTTTTTTGTAGCTCCTATGCCTTTTCAGTTTCTTTTGCTGTGAGCTTTCCTCTAGCTCCCTATACATATCTCTTTTGATTGAATGCATATCTCTATTGGCATTAGAGTAAGATGAGGGTGCTACGGAGGTGTCAACCTTGTTGAGATGTCCTGGTGTACCCCGATCCTTATTTCTTCTAGTTTTCTGTTAAAAAAAAAAAAAAGAAATCAGTAGATGAACCTGAACATCTCAACTAGGTTGACACATCCATAATGCTTTCATCATGCCCTCACTACAAGAATTTTTGTCTCTGCCCATGCAAAAAAAAAAAAAAAAAAAAAAAAAAAAAAAAAA
>QLSR01001484.1:962106-1018297 GCA_031780015.1 Citrullus colocynthis
TTTTTTTTTTTTTTTTTTTTTTTTCTCCTTTTTGCTATCCTTTGTACTTAATTGTAAGCGGAGGACTAGAATGGAGGCGGCGGCGATGCAGGGATGGGGCACTCTGGCCAAGGTTCTTGACTTCTCTCTGGATGTTTATCTCGTTTTTCAGATTCTTTGGGACACTTGTATTTACGCTGCGCATTTAGACGGCGGAATGGTTTCAGGGGAGACTTGTTCGACGGCGGCCACGGTGGGGGAGAGCCGTCGTGACTGAAGAGGATTATTTGACGGTGGAGCGGCGGCAGAGGAGGAGAAGAGTGACGGTAGGCGTAGCTTGCGGCGGCTGAAGCTCTCGACGGCGAGCTTGGAGAAATTGAAGCCACCAAAATGGTAAACACTAAGTATGCCGCCCAAGCTGCCGCCATCGGGATTTTTGTTAACTGTCTTGGGACTTTGAATTAAGCACACAAGTCCATCTCATTAAATAGCATTTGTTGGGGAAGTTGTTCGTGATTTTCCATTGTATTTTCTTTCAAAATATGAATTAGGTTAAATTATTAGTTCTGGATTTTAAAATTTCTGTGGTCTTTGAATTTGAGGTTTATTTAGTAATTTTAACGTGTTATTTGATTTTTAAAATTATGAGTGTTTTCTCTCAATTTTTTATTATAGTAAAAGTTTTAAATTCCAACAAATTGTTTCTAAAATTTAATATTTTTTAGTTCTAAAAACATGGGTATAAAGTAGATTTAAAAAAAAAAAAAAAACAAAAAATTTGGGAGTAGAAAGATTATTTATAGACTTGATTTTTAAAATTAAGACAAAAATAAAATACCAGAACTTAAACTTTTGTGTTTAATACTTAACTTTAAAAATCATTTAATTGCCTTTTAAATTTTCATTTTTTTTTCTATATGTCTTAGAATTTTCGATACTTTTATCCAATCAACTTTGGACTTATACTTATTCAACATTTTTTTTTAATTCTAAAAAGTCTATCGATTATAAAATTGAATACATAGAGTTCTATTAGAGAAAAAAATTAATTTTATATCTTATGAGTTTGTTAATTTCAATACTTGAAAATATCATCAACTCTAATAGCTCATGTTGGCACATCATATTATCAACTTAAACTTGGTCAAATGCCATTCAGTTAATTTTCTCAACTTAATTAATTTTGTCGAAGAAGAATTCGACGGCATCAAGTTTATTTAATTTAATTCGTTATGTTAATAGGTATTATAATTCTCCCACCAACTAAATTGAAATGACAGTCTAAAAAGAATTATAAAAAAAAAAAAAAAAAAACTAAAAACTAAAATGAATTGACCTTTTCATTTCTTAACAATTGTCCTTTATCACCTTGAAATATTGACGTATTTGTTAAGGGAACTAAAAACTTTGTTTGTATGTCAAATAAAAAACCACTTTTCTTTTTTCATATTCTTTGACCACATATACATCCCAAACATTGTTCTCCTGGCTCTCAACCCCACGTATGAGTATGAATTATATACACATATTTGAAAAACTGATTAAAATAGATGGTATATTACATTATTGTAGGTAATTTTGGACCAAATGGCACAATTGACATCAATCAAGGATAAAAATGACAAAACCAAAAAGATAATGAGATTCCGGCGTAGACCTAGAGAAAGGAGTTGGCTTGTGCCTTAGCCCAACCAACATGCTTGACCTCAACCAAGGTTGAGGTTGAGCCTAACAAAATACCTTATGGTGCATGCCTGTCCCAACCCAAGGAATCGCCTTAATTAGGCTCAAAATAGGGCTAAGGGAGAAAAGGTGCTTGACCTGGGAAGTCAAGATAGGTGCTCGATTAGGCAGGAGAGCCAAGATAGGTGCTCGCCTTAGGCCTCGAGAGCAAAATGCCAAATAGGGCATGCCCTAGTGTAGTGAGCTAAAGAATAACCTCCCAATGCAACTCTGAAACTTTAATGTGAAGGACCTAGATCAACTACACCTATAAATAAATCATGATAGCTCTAGAGAGAAGTAAGTCAATACACAAACTCTATACTTGTTGCAGATATACACATTACTTTATGACTTAAGAATTGGAGTCTATGTGACAAGGACCACATTGGTGTGCAGATGTTCCATCTTATAGGTCACGTTCTTCCCTGAATTACAAATTTACCATTGTTATCACGTGAAGGTTAGGTGTATTTCTCCTATCCTGATTTTGGCATCCACTTAGTTTCATGAATATATAATTAAATATACAAAAAAGGAAAATGAAACCTCCCAAACCTGGTGAGACTCGAGAGTCATTGACATCAACACCTGTCCACACTCTAGAGTCAAGATAGGTGCTTCCCTAAGTAGATGCTAGAAGCTTAGTGTTGATGTCTCGTGATGCAACGAAAAGGAAATTGGAGAAATGAGAGGGTGGTTCATGACTATCAAGGCTCTCCTATTTGCACTAGGAACAAGCAATTTGATCAAGAGTGACTCATTAAAGTGTTTGAAGAGGAGGCTATCTAAGTAGGATTAACGTCTTTGTTTTAGATGACAAGATCGCTGTTTCACCATCTTTGAGTGGAATCAGAATGGATGGACATCATTTGTGATTTGAACGAGTCATCTATTGACATGTCAGCAAATAAGAATGTGGTTGTATAACTACTGCTATTGAGATCCCTCATCGTTTGAGTGTCAACAATTTTGTTCATTGTAATAATAAATGTCTTGGTAAGGTTCCACGAGACGAACGACAGAGTAGATCTGACGGCAGCACGCGAGAAGGTTCTACGATCGACGGACGCTCGATTTCCTTTTGTTGAACGATGGCGGCTCGCGATCTGACATAAACTATCGATAGACACATGAGATCTGATGGCGGCTGAACGGCGAATGCACGAGACGAATGACGATGTAGATCTGACCGTAGCACGCGAGAAGGTTCCATGATTGGTGGAAGCTCGAACGACTTTTGTTGAACGACAGCAGCTCACGAGTGGCTTCCACGAATGGCGGGGAGAGATGGTATGAGGGGAAGGGCGGCGAATAGGTAGAAATTAGGTGAAAGGGTTTCAAAACCTAATGAGAATATGGTTTCAATACAAAACTTTGGGCAATGACCATCAAGAAAATAACTTTCCTTAATGGTCATTTGACCATCAAGGGGTTTCTTGATGGATTTTGACTACAAACAAATTCAAAAATTGGGAATTCACTACTTTGACTTAACTCACGTACTTTTTAATCAAGAAAAATATTTTTCTTGATCTACATGCACATCAAGTTAAATATAACCTTTTTTTGATATTCTAAGACCATCAAGAAATGTAAATTAAAATTATTAATAATTTTTAAAACTCTAAATTAAGGTTTTCTTGATGGTATCTTTCTATGTCCATAAAAAAAAATAACAAACCCGTCCATAAAAAAAAAAGACCAAAATTGTAGTAGTGGCTCACTGTTTGACTTGAGATATTGTTGTTTATTTTGATTTATGACTCCTTCCTCTAAGGAGATTGTTAGAGAAGCTTTGGAGGCTCAAATTACTTCATTATCCTCTATTCTTAATGAGGACCCTAGTTTGGAGTTATTTTCCAAAAACACAAAAAAGAAAAAAAAAAAAATAATGAAACCTCTTGTAGGGAGACCAATTTCAAAATATTTTGGACGATAAAGTTGTTGCGTGATTTTTACACCATGTAAAATTGCAAGTGTACAATGTCAAATTTTAGGTATAATGCGTTTGAGTGTTGAGTGCCATCTTTAAAATTGATTTTTCTAGTTTGATCAAATACCATAGTTACTGACACTTTATTTTATATAGAGAACTAAAAAGTGAAAGTGGATTAATCTAAATTAATCCTAAAATCTACCGGAATGGAGACAAATCAAAAGGGAGCATATTTTAAACATTGATTTTTTCTATTGGAAAAATGCAGTCAGTTTAAGCCACGAAGGCACTAATGTTATTAATTTCGAGACCTGAGCTCAATCAATCCTCTTACGTACGTTTTAAGAAAGAAGTATCCGCTTCCATTCATGTCCATTTAAGCTCATTTTTCTTGATAATTTATCTAAAAACTGGATTTAGCTCCAAATACTCAAAATCTAAAAAAATATTTATATACATAAAGCCTAAGGATAACACATATTATATATGTGGTATCAAAATACCCCTAAACTTATGCGTTTGCTAGTCTTCGAGTAAAATATAACAAACCTAACTATGGATCAAATGATGCAAATATGTAACTCTAGCCCTGGATAATTTCAGTTGATAAGAAAACAAATGTCAAATGACAAGAAAAATCAAAATTGTCAACGAAAATATTTAACCATCGTCCTTTCATCAAGCAAAGTACATCCTAGACTATCCCAACTACATCAATGTGCATATCATAGATTTGTATCATGCTAAAAAATCTAAGACGCTCAAAATTAGGATCAAAATGATATTTTAACCTAAAATAAATCTCTTAAAAAATTGTTATAATGAGACTTCTATTTAAAGAGCAAATATGCCCAACTCATTAAATAAAAAATGTCGTGTAATTCTAATCTAGTTAATTCAACTAAGAATTCAACTTTTTTACTTGAAAAAAAAATAAAAATCATTGTAATAATTAATTAAAATTCTTTAACCAAATGATGAATATTTTTTAAATTTAGCTAAGAATGTAACTCTTTTATTCAAGAAAAATGAATCTCATTGTAAGAACTTGAGAAAAAAAAAAGCGTAATTTTCAAAATAAAAAACCAAATTATACTTATGAAGTAAGCCTAAATATTATTCCGTTATAATTGCCTTTTAAATTTTCATGTTTTAACTTGTTTCTTTATCCTTTCTCATCTTTAGTAAATTTTACTATATTATCTTCGGAATCCCACGTGATGTTACAACATTTTATTTAAAGGGCATTTATGACACTTGCAATAGGCCTTATGGATGTATCCAAATGAGATTTAATTGATATAATCCTAATGAGATTTTATTGATGTAATCAGAATGAGATTTCATTGATAGATGAATTGTAATAGGCTTGAATATTATATTTTGATTGCGTTTACCTATAATCATAAATTTGTCACATTTTACTATTACTGTTATTGTTGCTGTTACTGCTTGACCCTAACGGTAATGGTAAGGTAATGGTAACTATAACAGCAAATGTGAAGGCAAAAATAAATGCGACAGATGCATAATTTTCATACTATTACAGTAACAACATCTGTAATAGTAATGATAGCGATAAAGATAAATGTAGTGGGTTTCACGTAATTTTCAACAATGATCAAATTAAGCATCATTCATTTTTCAATTAGATTGCACGATCTGATTATAGATTTCGAGGCAGACCACACAACTTATAATTACGATTATGGAACACAGGTAAACAATAACAAAGTAATCAATCGAAGCCCCTTTTTATATTACCATTGATGTAAACGTGACCTAAAATCAAATTTAGAACTCACTAAAGCCCTAGCCAAAGTATAGGAAGCGTAATAATGACATGATTTACCTTATAGAACTTTTGTACGTGATATTTTAGGTAGAAGATAATGATACTTGTATTTTTAAAAGAAAAATAATTGAATGCATATTTTTGTAGCTAACTTTGTTGTTCAATCATAATTTTGTTTCATGTCATTTTTTTTTTGGAAATTTTTTTTTTTTTTAGTGTTCTATACCATATATGATTGGAGTTGCCAAAAAGATGGGGTGAATCATGATTCACCTAAATATTACTCTACATAAAAATAAAATATAAATAAACCAGTTAAAAATAGTCCAACAGAATTAATTCTAAGAACACCTTACACTGCATGCATATTTTTCTTTTCTTTTTTGGAAAGCTGTATAGTTTATTAAATGATGAGTATGTGAGAAATAGGAGTGGATGAACAAAAAAATTGCCAAATCTCATAATTGACAAGAAGTTTAGATTTAGTAAGCCGTAACGAGGCTAAAGACTAGAGACTATCATCTCATAGTTGAATTATTTTGTAATAGATTCTATTGTTCTCTCTCAATCCAAAAATAAATAATTACTTTCTGTATGATTTCTTAATCACAAACACAGTAACACATTATTTGAAATTTAGATGATGTATTAAACGATTTTTTTTTTTTTTTTTTTTTTTTTACAATATCTAATGGTAAGTACATTTTATGTCAGTTAGTTGTGCTTGGCACTAATTACAATAATAAAGGTGTGTTTTTGGGGAAAGATAAAGTGTGAAACAACTCACTTTCTCCTCCTAAAATGGAGGTGGTGGAGATTTAGAGACAGGTTGCTTTGGCCAAGGTTTTCTGCCCTTCTTTTCATCCTTCAATGGTGGTTCAGATTCATCATCTCCATTTTCTTCTGCCGAGGCTGCTTTGCCAGGCTCACTTTTATAGGTGAATTATATATCGGCGCCGCCAATGCCAAGTGCGACGGGGGAGGAGGAGAAGGGTCAGCCACGGCGCTTGCGGTGGTTTTCGACGGTAACCTTAGAGCCATGGATGCTACCAAAATAGCCAAAATTAGAATATTGGCCGTCGAATGCCCCATTCTCACGATACAAACTAAGTTTCTTTTTTAGTAAATCTCTCCACCTACCTTTTAAAGGGATTTGTTTTCTAAAACTATATATTTTTTTAATAATATTTTAAAATATAAGATCGCTAATTTTATGACTTGGCAATAAGGTCAGCCAAAAAAACATTTCATACGATCATGGGTTGGATATATTTTATTGAGATATCTATAGGTATGACCTAAATTTGATTATGCTAGCGAATGTCCAATGACCTAGATTCTCAATTCTGCTGCCACATACCCCTTGTCAAACACTTTGGAAGATATGCTATTTATTTTAACTCATATTAAACAAAACAGCAAGAAGAAAGTTTTATAGAGCAATCTGATTGGAGCTTGCTTTTTGTGCATATGGCTGGAGTGTAACAGAAGAAATTTTAAACGATGAGAAGTTGCCTGCCCATCAATGGAAAGATATTATTTATCAGGCAGCTCAATGGTGTACCAAATCTAATCTTTTTCATGATTATAATATTTCTTGTATAGGTTTTAATTGGAAGGCTTTCCTCTAGACTTTCTCTTTTTGTGACTCGGACTTTGGGCCTTTCTGCCTTTGTATATTCTACTTCTATCAATATATTTTTGGATCGGAGCGTGATGAGGGCGGTAAGGATGTGTGAACCCTAGTTGAGATATCTGAGTGTGCCTACTGATCCAGTGACACTTAATTCTCTTTCCAAAAAAAAAAAAAAAAAAGAATGACCTAGATCTATAACCAACATTGGAAACAAACCTTTTGTTTACGTTGTTATAAATCATTGACCAACAATAACTTATCCATTCACGATCACATAGTCTCACCCATTGCGAATTGATAAGTCTCTATATGCTTTTTCATGTTCGGAAGAAGTCATAAGATCGCAAAATTTTAACAATGGGCAATAATTTGTATTTTTATAAAAATTGCAATGCGACTTAAAATTTCGTTTCAGTTCTCATCAATTTCCATGTGTGTGAACTCGAGACTGCAAATGTCTAAGGAGAATTTAATGTTGAATGGTGTTTTGTGACATAAGCAAAACGTTAGGATTCATTATTTTGAAAATCTAGATTATTTGACATTAAAAGCAACCAAATTTGGTTCTTCAACACAAAAACTCGATTTTCTTTTTATCATAGAAAAAAGAACAAAACAAGATAAAAATATGTATGATTTAATTTTTATACTTATATTTTTCCAAAATCCATATACATCAATACTTAAAAGTTTATTTTTTATTTTTATTTTTCTTTTAACAATTACATAAACAAAGAGGGATCAGTGAATATAGTGGGATATCTCAACTAGGTTGACATATTCTTATAAATTTCATTATATCCCAAGCTCAACAAAGAAACATAGCATTGAGATAAGGAAATTGTTAAAAAATACAAACAGAGCTAGAAATCAACTCATCACAAAAGTGAAAGAAAAGGACTAAAGGAAAGTCATATCCAGTTAAGGGCTATTTATGATATGTCATAATTAGAAAAGAGGTTCGAACAATACTTAAAAGATATTGAGTTTGCTTAATATGATTGGGTCATTTAGTTGCACTTAGTTCATAGATTATACTTGTTGAATGAAAATTTTGGATCAATCACAAATTGTCATGTCATTTCTTAAATTAATGTCAAAATTACAAACTATCACATTTGGGACAAATTAGAAATTGACATGTGTCCCAAATTAAAATGGAAGACATAAGTTGGTAAATTTTGATGATGCCACATGCTTTCGTCTTGACTGTTGGATTAAATAAAATAATGAAGTCCGATATGATATTATTATTTAGGTTAAAGTCCAATTGAACCCAAAAATAGGGTTAATTTAGCCAAAAGGTCAATTAATGCTCGAGGGCGAATTCCATAGACCAGTCAAGCCCAAACCCATAAAACCCACCTAAAAACTCTATGAATAGAGCAGTTGTCTTCATTTGGGGTTAAAAAAATTTACAAATTATCCCTACAATTAGAAAGATTACCACATTGGAAGACTAAAACTCTTTGGAATACAAACATTATTCCAAGACCCCAACTTCAAGAACATCCACGCACTTCACTCTCATACATCAAGCGTACGCATTCACCGCCCGGCACACTGTCACAATCTCAAGTCTTGAAAGTTCACCTCCAGATATGGGCAACATCAACAATGTGGTTTTGAACTCCTCCCCTACAAATAGTCTTGAATTGCTCTTCCATGAAGCTCAAGAACCCCAGCCAGTCATAACGAAGAGGTCAGAAAAAGTTGTGGATGATAATTTTGAAATACAATTCACTGAATGGCTAAAAGCAAACAATTTCTGTGTTGTATCCATTCCATCCAAGAGATAGTTATGAGCAATTCAGAAAGGAAAATAGGGGAACAGAGTTACCAAATGAAAATTCTCACTTGGAATATGAGAGCTTGGGCACGACTCAAAAACGTGCCATAATAAAGGGTCTAATTTCCTCGACAGCCCCAGATTTTGTCATCCTAACAGAAACTAAATTATCAAAGGTCACCTGCCACATTATCAAGTCCTGATGGAGCTTGATAAGTATAGATTTGGTTGTGGTTAATGCCAATAACTCTTCCGGAGGTATCATAATCATGTGAGACTCTCTTAACCATTTTGCAATAGAGGTTTTTTAAGGTAATTTTTCATTATCTGTAAAACTTATTAGAGTTGATGGCTTAACATGGTGGATATCTGGTATTTATGGGCTAGCCAATCGTAGAAATTGTAAATCTTTCTGGGATGAGCTTGATGATGTGTGTATTCTCTGTGGAGAATGCTGGATTCTTGCAGGTGACTTCAATGTATATCGTTGGTCCTTAGAAACTACTTCACCACATCCATCCAAATGCAATATGAAAAAGTTTAACTCCTACATCTTGAGGGCTGGCCTCATTGAACCAATTCTCGGTTAGAGCAGGCATATGCCAAACGTGAATACCACCGGAAGCCACTGGCAGAACACCTGGTAAAGAGACCCAATCTTGAGTGAAATTCAGATCAACGAATCCTACACCTAGTCAAACCTCCCTCACACCCCTACTCTGTCAAAGCTGGACAGGTTTTTATACTCCTTTGTCTGGGAAGAAAAATTCCAATCCCACTAGGTTCGAAGACTTATCCGAAATATTTTTGACCATTTCCCTATTCTTCTTGAATCGAAGTCTCTAAAATGGTCCCTTGCCCATTTAGATTTGATAATAGATGGCTTTCCAATAAAGACTTCATCCAATCTATTCAGAACAAATGAGGCCTTATCAATTTGAGTGGCTACCCAGGTTATGTCATTATGATGCCCTTGAAGGATTTAGCAAATCACTTTCGTGACTGGAACCAACATGTCTTCAAAAAGAACCAAAACAGAGCCATTGATATCTCCAAACAGATTGAGTACATTGACGCCAAAGAGGAAGCTGGAGATTTAAATGATACTGATCTATATCTTCGTACCTCCCTGAAAATAGAGCTACTAAACATATCCTTTATTAGAATCACAGAAATGGCAACAACTATGTAAGCTTAATCGGTTAATGGATGGAGATGAAAACTCGGCATACTTTCACAAGGTCTAGCTTGCAAGGCACAGATACAATTTCACAGTTGAAATTCAAGATGAAAATGACCAATCTCTCTATACAGATGACAAAATTGAAACTGCTTTGCTTAAATTTTTCAAAGACATCTACAATGGCCCAGCAACTGATACTTGGATGATTGATAACCTCAACTAGAGAAGACTTGATGATCATAATTGTCGCCCTCTTGTTAGACCCTTTGAGGAGATCAAAATCTTGAGCTGCATCAAAACCATGAGCAACAACACAACCCCAGGTCCTGATGGATTCACCATTGAATTCTATAAAAAATCCTGGAACATATTCAAAGCAAGCATCATGTCCTTGTTCTGATTTTTGTAAGAATGGCATTGTCAACAAAGCCATGAATGCCACGTATGTTGCTCTCATCCTAAAGAAGCCAGCTCCAAAAAAGGTATTTGACTATCGCCCTATCAGTCTAACTACGAGTGTTTGTAAAATACTTGTGAAAGTGCTGGAAGAGAGACTTAAATTGGTTCTTCCATCAACTACCTCTCCTAATCAATCGACTTTCGTTAGAGGTTCACAAATTGTGGATCCCATTTTGATAGCAAATGAAATCGTTGATTGGTGGAGGTGTAGTAAACAACAAGGTATCGTCATAAAGCTGGATGTTGAAAAAACCTTTGACAAAATTAATTGGAAGTTTCTACTCACCATCCTCAAGCTTAAAGGCTTCTCAGATAAGTGATAAACTAGATTTATGGATGCATCTCATCTGTTGGCTACTCTATCTCATCAATGGTAGTCCCCGTGGATATAGACAAGCAAACAGGGGCATTAGACAGGGTGATCCTCTCTCTCCATTCATATTTGTTTTAGCTATGGACTACCTCTCTAGTCTCATAGACGATTCTCAAAGTAAAGGGGTGATACAAGGTTACTCTCCACCTAATGGCATGATACATATCTTTCACCTTCTATTTGCAGACAACATACTTTTCTTCTCCATCAATGACAGTGGCTCCCTCAAAAACCTCAGGTTTGTAGTCAAGTCATTTAAGGCTGCTTTCGGTCTCAACATTAATCTGCAGAAATCTTCTTTGGCCGGTGTTAATATTGACCCTCTCTCTATCCAAAATGCCATAAACATATGGAATTCCTTTGCTTCCCCCCTGCCATTTGATTACTTGGGGATGCCTCTTAGTGGAAACACAAAATCCATGAATTTTTGGGACCCTATCATTGAACGCATTGATCGCAAGCTCTCCTTTTGGCAACATTCATACATCTCTAAAGGGGGTAGATTGACCATTATACAGGTTGTCCTCAGTAATCTCCCAACTTACTATCTATCCCTGTTTAAAGCCTTCATGTTCGTCTACAAGATCATTGAAAAAAAGATGAGGAATTTTTTATGGGAGGTGCTAAATATAAAGGGGATCTCATCTTGTCCACTAGGATCTCATTATCAAACCAAAAGATGATGAGGAATTTTTATGGGAGGTGCTAAATATAAAGGGGATCTCATCTTGTCCACTGGGATCTCATTATCAAACCAAAAGATGCAGGGGGTTTGGGCATCAACAATGTTAATATGGCAAATGATGCTCTCATTGGCAAGTGGATTTGGAGGTATCACAAAGAACCACACCACCTTTGGAGGCGCCTCATTGATAGTACATACACTGCTCACGTGCCTGGCTCCACCCCCTCTATCTACAAATACATCAGTTTAAAATCTCACTGGTTCAATATTTTCAAATTGGAGAATACTATTGGTAGACATATACAAATGTGAGTGAGGGATGGGGCATACACTTATTTCTGGTTCCGTAACTGGACAAACGGCAATCCGCTCTACCTTAAATACCCTAGATTCTTCCAACTTGCTGCCGATCCTCTTATCTCTGTTAGAGATGCTTGGAATCCTACTTGCAGCTCATGGAACCCCCTCTTCAAACGTCCCCTTTTTAGTAGAGAAGTTCATAGCTGGGCAACTCTATCATCCATATGGCAAAATCCTACAAGCAATTCAGGACAAGATATCTTTTTTTGGGCGCAAGAGAGCAACGATTTCTTCTTTATTAAATCGATCAAAATCTTTTTTTCCGATGGTTTGATCTCTGCTGCTCCCTTGGAGATTGGTCATCTCTGGAAAACTTTCATCCCTAAAAAATGTAAGTTCTTCATCTGGTCACTTATTCATAAAAGGATCAACACCAATGATAAATATCAAAGCAGGCACCCCTCCTTATATCTCAATCCAAACTGGTGCATACTATGTCAATCACAAAGCGAATCCATGGACCATCTCTTTACCACCTCCAACTTCTCCATAGTCTTTTGACAACACTTTTATAAGTACATTGACACCACAATTTTATATCCGGTTAATGTTAAAGTCCTCCTTAATAAATTCCTTAGCATCAACCCAAACTCACAAAGAAACATTCTCCTCAACAATCTTTGTGGAGCTGCTCTCTGGTGCATCTAGCTTGAACGAAACAGCAGGACTTTCAACGGTGGCAGCAGACCTTCAACGCAGCTTTGGGAAGATATAATCATCCTTGCTCTCTTTGGTGCATAAAATCTATCTTTTTCTATAATTACTCTACTTCTACCATTGCTTTAAATTGGGAGGCCCTCCTCTAATCTTTGTACTCCCTTCTTTGAGCTTCTCTCTAGCTCGTTTTTGTACTCACTCTTTTTTATCAATGAAGCTTTTGGCCCTGGGGTATGATGATGGTGCTAGAGGAATGCCAACCTAGTTGAGATGCTTTGGAACACCTACTGATCCCTCTTACCTTGTGAATATGTTCAGGAAAAAAAAGAAAAAAAAAAAAACTAAAATGTCATCAATGTGAACTCAACATTTTTGCATAAATTACTTTATATTCTATTATCAAAATTGACATTCTCTTTAAATTGACATTCTTAAACACAAGACCAACTCAACTTTTAGACTTAGCCAAATTTCACTTTGTTTAATTTGTCAATGTAATTATGTTTTGGTAATTAAGAAGCCAACTTTAGACCAACTCAACTTTTAGACTTAGCCAAATTTCACTTTGTTTAATTTGTCAATGTAATTATGTTTTGGTAATTAAGAAGCCAACTTCATAAAGTTTTATTTTATACCGAAGAAAATCACTTTTGTTTTTTTTTAACAAAGTACAATTGGATCAACAGGATTAGTGAGTGCACCCGAACATCTCAACTAAGTTAACACGAACATAGCACTCTTACCATGTCCCAAACCCAAAAGAGATATATCATTCTAAGTGAAGGTGGGTAAATATAAAAGAGTCCAGTGACAAAAGAAGTGAATCCAAGAAGACTAGAAAAAAGTCTTCTAATTGAGGGCTATTTTAATAGGAGTGAACAAACTAAAAGGCCCAATAATAATAACTTTTCAAGTTTTTACCAACTATTTTTCAATAAGCTCTAAAAATATTTGAAGAGGCATTAGATGCAATTACATTCTAAGATTTAATCCACTACAGGAATCAAGAAATAGTAAATATTATGGCACATATGAAGAGAAAAAAAAAAAAAAAAAGAAATCTTTACTCTTGATCCCTCCAATAACTTTACATGCGTTACGCATATTTTGATTAATTAGCTCCAATTTGGATTGGACTTCCCTTATTTATTGCATTAGAAAAAAAGGAGAGAGAAAGTTGAACTAGTAAAAACAATTTTAATATGTTCATGTGGGTAGAATGTAATAAATTATTTATACTTATCTAATGTTATTTCTCACTTACATCAGGGTATGAAACTTCCATGTGACATGTTAGATATTTCTATTAATATTTTATTTATGAGTTTGACATCAATTTGAATAAAAAAAATATAATTATCATATGAAAATTGATGAAACATAATAAAAAAGTAACAAAATGTTACTAATGTGAATATAATATTAAAACCCACAAATAAAAATAGGATAAGTATCATAAATAGAAAAATATCAAATTATTTATAAATATAGCAAAATTTTACTTTCTATCTTTGGTAGACTGTAATAGACCCAACTAGACATTTATCCTTGTTTATCTGGTAAAGTGATAGACGTTTATCTCGTTTTATCGTGGTCAATCACAGATAGAAAGTAATTTGCTATATTTGTAAGTACTTTCAACCGTCTTTCTATTTTTGAAAACATACCATAAAAATATGATATCAATATTTTAATTTTTTTTAAAAAATTGAAGATATCAAAATATATTATACAAGATTGAAAGTATGAGGACTTAACAATATACAAAAGGCAAGAGGAATTAATAAGATCGAGGTTAGATACAAAAATTAAAGTTCAAGGACTTGGGACATAAAATTAAAAGTTGAAACCTCTGTCAAACTCTTTAAATGAAGGCTAAATATTGACAAAACTCTAAGAGTCTTCGGAACTAAACTTTAATTTAATCTATCATATACTATCACAAAAGATTTCATTTAAAATAACGAAGATAATAACATAATACTAAATACTCTGAAAACTAGAGAAACTAGAGAGAAGACAAGAACTCTCTGCGAGCTTTCTTTGTAGTCGTAGGGTTTAGGGTTTCTATTTGAAAGTGAAAGGCAGTCAGTTCTCTTGTAAGAATGGAGGTGGTGATGATTTAGGGACGTAGTGTCTTGGCCAAGGGAATCTTGGCACAAATAAAAGCTACTATAATAGTGGTAATTTGAATTCATCATCTCGATTTTTGCCTGCTAAGGCAACATGAAACTTGAACCTAACTTTTACACTGTCCAGCCATTTCTCAAGAGCTTGCCCTGAGATTCGGTGGGGGCGGCGGTGGCAGCGGCGACGACGGAGGAGAAGGGTTGACAGAGTTTGTTGTGGTTGTTGGCGGCTGGCTAAGAGCAATGGATGCTACCAAAACAGCACAAACTAGATTATTGGCTGTTGAACAACCCATTTTTTGCTTCTTGTTTTCTTTTTTCTTGAAAATAAAGTTTCCACTTTTTTATATGTAGGGAAATTGATGTGTTAATATTATATGTTATTAAAATAAGATAGTTTTGGAAATATTATTTTTGGAGAAGGTTGTTTGTGATGAGGGTATAATAAGGTCGATATTGATTATAAGGAAAAATAAACGGTCGATTCGAAGTTATATTAATTATGTAGTACAACAAATTGGACATTTCATGACCCATGAAGAAAAGCAAATCTAGGGGGGGAGAGAAGAGAGTGTCAACAACTAAATTCATGTGTAATTTGTCAGGAAAAAAAATTTTTTTTTTTACATTTTTCAAAATAGAGGATAATTTTTTCGTGTCACAAATTTATGACTATAAATAACAGTAATTAAACGTGAAAAATAAAAAATGTGTGATTTTTGGGAGAAACAACGAAAATTTCGGATTTTGTATGACTATTATGATAGTTTTTCATAACACCAATGAATGATTCTAGAACACAAAGTCATTAAAGAGTGATATTTCTTTAAAGTCACTAAATTGAAAATAAAGAAAAGTGGCTTTGGCAGGAAAAAAAGAGAAAATTTGATTTTTTTTTTTTTTAATTTTATGACTATTTTTTATTAGGTGTGTACATCAGTCGATCGGTGTCGGTTTTGGGTGAAAATTGGTATCGAAAACTGACCATAAATTTTTTTTTTTTTTGTTGATATTTAACTGTCAGTCTGTCTATTTTGCCAATTTTTTAAAGCCTCATCTATTTAGAAATTATTTCTTTATGGACTTGTGATAAATAATTTCCTTCTTTCATGGACTTGTCACTTGTGGATATGAAAAATAAATGAATATTAAAAAAAAAAAAGGAGGAAAAAAACTATTGCATCCTATGGTCAGTTGATTGGTCGGGAGTGTCAGTTTTTTATGAAAACCGACCACAAACTAGTTATGGTTGATTCAGTCGGTCAGATCGGTTTTCAGTGCCTTCATGTACACTCCTATTTTTTTATTGTCATCAATTTAACACTTGTATTCATTGTCATTAAAGAGCAGCAAACGGAAAAAATTAGTTACGATGTAATGTAAATTAATTTTAAATAAAAATATTAATAGTGCTTATTAATTAAATCTTAATTTTAAATTAAAAAAAATGTTGTCTTCAAACATAACAAAATGAGTCAACTTATTTACAAATATAACAAAATTTCACTATCTATTAATGATAAATAGAGACAGACAATGGTAGACATCTATCAGTATTAGTGATAGATATCTATTAGTGCCTATTACTATTTATTGTCGATAGATATTGATATTTTTCTATATTTGAAAAAAAATTCCACAGTTTTGCTATTTAGAATAGGGGTAGTTGCAAACATAATAGTCAGATCTAAATATTAGCATATATAGCAAAGTCTATCAATGATAGACTTCTATCACAGATAGAGTACCACTACCAATGATATGGTCTGTCACTGATAGACCATAAGAGTTGAGTGTGATCATACTAGCACTAATGCACCAGATCCCATCAGAACTCCGCAGTTAAGCGTGTTTGGGGGAGAGATAAAAGTCTATCACAGATAGACTTTGTTATATTTATATATTTTTTAAAAAACGCTATACACTTAATTATTACCCCTAAAATTTCTATTCACTAGGATCACACTTGGAAAAATTACTCTAGAAAAAACTAATTATAATGTTCGTTAAACTAATATTAAATTTGTGGAGAATGTGTCTTTAATGACATGATTTTAGGGTATTTTTAAAAATAGATATTTATATTTAAAAAAGAAAAACCTATGATCTAAACAATTATTCAATTGGCCAATCTCTAATTATAAATTTTTTTATGAAATACTTCGGACCATGAATTATATACTAAGCTAGGTATTCGAAGTTAATTGAAGCCACTGACTTTTTGACATTCATGTGATCTCCTTCTTTTATATTTATTTTTTTCCACTCGGAAAAGAGTTTCCAAAATTTTTAAGATAATGATTTCTGTTGAAATATTTTTTTTCAAAATAATTATTTTGAAGTTACTATTTAATTAGAAATTCAGATGTCATTTGAAACTCAAAGTTTTTGCAAGGAAATCTACTTATCATATTATACTATCAACAAGTCAATTTTCAAATAGATGAAACTCAAACTTCAAACTTAAACTTGGTCAAATATCACTTTGTTTAATTTGTTTTCATATTTAAGCTTTGTTACCTGAAGGAACAATCCATGTTTATTGTATATATAATAAAATATAATATTTCGAGTGATTCACTTAATATATATAGACTACACCATAATGGACCATGGTGGATATAACACAATGTTCTGGTGCAAATGCAATCAAATCGGAGGAGATATTATTTCAATAGGGAGGAAAATGATTGTATATATTAAATTGGTATTTAGAAGACTAATTCGACTAAAACCTTGGTCAGATATCATGTTGGTAATTTTATTTATTTATTATTATTATTGCTATTTTCAAGTATAGAGAAACGTTATTATCTATGAGTAATAAACACAATTTTATTGTGTGTATCAATGATATTTTACTATATTTAAAAGTATTTTCAACAATTTTGTTCTTTAAAAAAAATATTACGCTTTTTCATTAAAAACAAACACTTTTTTTCTTCAACCAATTGACATGACTTTCCATCCCTTGAAGTGGGAGATTTGATCTCCTCCACACCACTGCTGTACTAAGAAAAATAATAATTAAAATTAAAATAGCTTAGTCACACACTTGGAGATCTTTAGCTAATGTTTATTCTCTTTCTATTTCTATGGCGTACCTCTAGTTTACATTAGATTATGCTTAAGTTATTTTTCAAAAATTGGATAAGTGTATCTAATAGAAAAAAATCATACGTCAAATATATTGTTATAGACAAGATAGGAGATAGGGAGTCAAAGTGAAAGCAATAGAAGAGAAAACACACAAAGATTGGTAACTCAATTCGATGTAACCACATCCACATCTAGGAGACAGTATGCCCGATAAAAAGGAACTTCACTAAAGGCTCATTTGACTCACAGATATTAATTCATAGGTATGAATATAAAATACCTAAGATTCAAATGTCTAGGCTTTAAATGTTTGAAAAAATTAATGTCTGTGTTTGGATATGTCAAATAATTAATATTTAGAAATTAAATGAATATATTTGTTTCATAGATTTTTCGTTGGGATTTACATGTTTTGTAAAGAGTATGTTTATGAAGTTAAACCAAAATTTAAAAATTGCTAGAAAAGTTATTTATACAATTATTACATATACTGCATTCAATTAATATGTTTAAAAAATAAAAGTCTTAACTATGTATTTTCTAAGTAACAGTTTTTCCTCTTTTAATTTAACCTATTGGTTTTTGTTTATTTATGATAAATTATATCAAATTATATGTTTATTTATGTTCAGGTAGAGCATAAAAGGTACATTTTAAATAAAAATATGAATCCCGCCCTATATTTCTCAGAGAGTGGTATTAAGTGAAAATTGTTATCTTTTTAAATTGAGGTAAAATAAATATATAAATATATAAATTTGAACAACAAAGATCAACCCATTACTACTATATACATTTCATTTCCTTTGCTATTAACAAAATGAGAAAATTTTTACATTAAATGCACCAAGCACTAACCCTTATCAACTTGGATTCTATTAACAAAATGAGGGATGCTATTAAACAAAAACTCTTATGAAAACACACCACTAAGCCACTAGGAAAGAAATAAAATTAGTAATACTGCCACATAGTTGTTTTACTATGAGAATGGCAATGAAGCATGCAATATGTGGGGTACTTTAAAATATTGATGTCGGACGGAAATATCAAGACATTACTTCTACGAAAATTTCAATAGAAATACCGATAAATATCAATAATAGATAAAAAATGAAAAAATTCAAAAAATAAATTCAAATTAGTAAATAAATATTTTGTGGTTTTTAAAAGTATATTATTTATATTATGTTTACATTAGTGATATAAACTCTAACTTAATTTATTGTTATTTGAGTTTTAGTAAGTGAATACTAGCCTGTGGACTTAGTAAAATTTTGTGACACTTAGGAACAAGGTAGGCGTTGGGTTGATGAAGGCCAAAGTAGGCAGTGAGGGCTTGTGAAGCCACGTGCTTAAGAGAAAGCTTGCATTGAGAGTTGAGTGAGATGGAGTGTGTGTGGAGCTTGTGCAAAGAAGAACCTCCAAGTGAGTAGACCATGTGTTGAGGTGATGGTTGAGAGGTAGGCGTTTAGTTTCTCTAAGTTTAAAATTAATGAATTTCTTAATAAATTAAATATGTGGAAGGAGGTGTCATTGGTGGTGATGCGATGTTGGAAAGGAGTATAAACAGAAGTTGAGAAAGAAGAACTCGGTTTGCCTAACTTTCTCATGCAAAAGGAGAATTTCTTTGACCAAAACTCTCATAAAATAGTGTTGAAGGTGTGTGAGGGGCTGCCGGAAAGGAATTTCAACCAGAAAGATGATGGAAATTGGAAGGAATCTGAGATGGTTCTAGGTTTCGAGCACAGCCTAGGAAGGATTGAAGTTCGTTCGTAGAAATCTAGGCTGAGGAACGACTTTTAGAAGGCCAAATTTGGAAGTGAGTGTGAGAGTGAGAGAGTGAATGTGGACTTTCAGTGTCTGAAGGACTACGTCGAACATCAGCGACCGAGGCTAATGGCCCTCCACCATCATCTTCCAAGATTAATATTCATCAAGAAGAAAGAATTGGCTCTCACTTCCGACAAGAAAAGAGGAGGAAACCATGTCCTTTCTGAAATTGGAGACTATAAGTCTTTTACTATGTCAATCTATCCAGACACCCTTTGATTGACTTAGATCATCCTTCACAACTCTGCTCAAAATACCACGAAACAATAAGTTTTTTCAGGAAAAGAGATACAACTCATATACGATGTGGATTTGAAAAAACATCGAACAAAAAAGGATACATTGTTAAGATTTTTAGAGTAGACAACAAAGCTAGGAAATGTTGTATGATGATTCCCGAAGGATTGGAGAAAAAAAGGATGGACAGAGTTTCAGAATTTGATTACCTTTAGAGATAAAATATACAATGAGGAAGAAAATGGTTCAAAGAAGAAGATATCATCTTTCATTGGAAAATCAGAGGCTTCTCATAGAGGAAGACAATCATATGTTGAAATTGTGGTCTCATCAAAAGATTTATCATAAACCTTTGCCTCTGCATCAATTTCTAAACATGCTCTAAATGTCAAAAAAGAGTCTCTTGCTTATGAAATGGAAGAAGAAGAAAATTTGAAATGGAGCAACACGATTGTACTTACTCGACATAGTGTCCATGACGATTGGGTAAAAACAATGGAAGCCCTTCGAGATTCCAATGATGTCATTGATGCATTTAACCCCTTCCATGCGAATAAGGTGTTAATATCCTTCAGAGAGAAAGTTCAGGCTCGTCTGTTATGCCTAAACAAGAGATGGGTTACTATAGGACCTTTCATTGTGAAATTCAAAAAATGGAGTTCACAACTACATGCCCATCCTAAGCTTGTTCCTAGTTATGGTGGCTGGCTTAAGTTTAGAGGAATGCCATTAAACGCCTGAAACTTATCAACTTCTAAACAAATAAGGGAAGCTTGTGGAGGCTTTATTGATGTTGGCAATTTTACTTGGAGAAAGCTTGACCTTATGGAAGCTATCATACGAGTTAAGGAAAAATATTGTGATTTCAATGCTTACAGATGGTCCAATGAAACCACCTCTCCCAATCCCGCTGGAAAGACTATGAGAAAATTCAATAATCTGATAACAAGCGCCAACTTTATTGATCATACTTTCATTAATGGCGTTTTTACATGGTCTAATCTATGAAACAACCCTATTTTGTCCAATATATATTGGTTCTTATATACACAACAATGAGACATCAGTTTCCAAGCTCATCATGTTCGTAAACCATCTCAAAAGACCTCATTTCCCCATCCTTTTGGAGTCCAATACCCTACGTTGGGGGCCCTGACCTTTTAAATGTGATAATAGATGGCTTGATCACAAATTAATTTCCATAGAAATTCGAATGTATTTGGCCTTGTTTACAAAGCAATGGGCATCCTGGATATGCTCTTATGCGCAAATTGAAATCATTATTCTTTCATTGCAAAGACTGGAACAAAAAACTTTTTAAGAAAGATGTTGAGCGAGCGACTAATATTGATTTACAAATTGCTAGTGTTGATGCACTTGAAGAGTCTAGTTTAGTATCTGAGGCGGATTACAACAAACAAATAACACTTAAAGTTGATCTCCTCTATATCACTGTTCTTGAAGCCATAAAATGGAGACAATTGTGCAAGTTCAAATGGCTAATAAAATAAAGAAACAAATCTATTCGAGGAGCAAAAGGAGAGAGAGGGATTCGAACCCTCGACAGTTCTTTGTTTCGAACTATACCGGTTTTCAAGACCGGCGCTATCAACCACTCAGCCATCTCTCCAAAAGATAATTTCTATTTGATTTATATTTCATCTCATCGAATAGAACATTGACATATAAGTTGCTACCATTACTGTCTATACTATAGACAAATATCTGGCGTGAATCTATAAGTCTATCTATATGTATATAGATATGATCCAGTATACCCCTTTTTGTGAAGTAAAAAAAGACTACCCTCAATCCCATGCATGCTAAAGTATTAAAAAAGTAGGAAGTAATATAGAATCAATGGATTTATGGTAAAATCCCTCCCTGATACATTTTATCAAAATTTTGGCTGACTGGTAAAGGGATCAAATGGTATATTTTGTTGGTAGATTGGAGAATTAGAAACATGACTATTGCTTTCCAATTGGCTGTTTTTGCATTAGTTGTTACTTCATCAATCTTACTGATTAGTGTGCTCGTTGTATTTGCTTCTCCTGATGGTTGGTAGGGTAACAAAAATGTTAGTATTTTCCAATACATCATTATGGATTGGATTAGTCTTTCTGGTGGGTATCCTTCTCTTATCTCTTGAACCTCTTCGTTCTCGATACAAAAATGAAACGACCCTCCCCTAATTCTTTCGAATTGTGAGACACATTAAAATGCAATATAAGTCCTAAAAATGAAAAATTCAAATAAAGAAAAAAAATTAGAGGGAGGGGTCTCTTGCTTCTATTGTCAAAATTTAATATATCTTACATAATTCACATAAAAATAATATATCTTAAAGTATATAATAATACTTAGATATTGATAATAGAGAAACTATATATTATATATAATTATATAGAAAAAAGATATATAATTATCTTAATTTAGTTATAAAGATTAATTCCAAATATTAGAAAAAGAAATAGAACAATATAAAATATACTTTAATATAAAATATAGTAAATATATTATATAAGATATATATATAATTGGTTAAATTGATATATAAATTATATAAAAATAGCCTAGTATAATCTAACCTAGTATTAATAGCCTAGTATAATAGGCTAGCTCAGCATTGATGTATACTATAAAAAAAAATATGGATATAGTTAAATGGTAAAATTTCTCCTTGCCAAGGAGAAGATGCGGGTTCGATTCCCGCTATCCGCCCAGGATGAGGATAATGGGTTAATGTTTTTCATTTAATAGGATAAATTATTAAGTATAGTTGACCATGATAGTATAGTGGTTCTATCCTCCCCTTCTTTTCTTTGCCTCCCATCTGATGGAAAGAAAAAAAGCTAATATTAATAGTAATTAATTAATAGTTACTAAGATCAAACCTCAATTTTTTAGACACAAAAATTTTGCAGAGACAGGATTTACTCCTCCCTTTGATGAAAAATCCTTAAAAGCCAACAAAACATTGGGGCCAAATGGATTCACCATCAAATTCTTTAAAGAAATACTAGCACATTTTCAAATCCGATATTATGATTTTGTTCCATGATTTTTTTTTTTTTTTCTTTCAGAATGACATCGTGAACAAATCCGTTAACGCTACTTATATCCTTTGATACCAAAGAAAGTTAGTCCCAACAACTTTCTAACTCATAGACCTATAAGTCTCACTACAAGCCTTTATAAAATCCATGCCAAAGTTCTTGTCAACGGGCTTATAAAGGTTCTGCCTAACACCATTGCTATTAACCAAGTTGCATTTGTTCATGACCTTCAGATTATGGATCCCATTCTTAATTGCTAATGAGATAGTTGATGATTGGAAGTGTAGTAAGCAAAGAGGCTTTATCATAAAACTTAACATTGAAAAAGCCTTTGATAAGATCAATTGGAACTTTCTTCTCATGGTCCTTAGACTTAGAGGCTTCAATAACATATGGATTGATTGGATCTAGGGATGCATATGATGAGTTAGCTACTCTATATTGGTGAATGGAAAGCCACATGACTATATCAAAGCTACTAGGAGAATTCAACAAGAGGGCCATCTATCACCCTTTCTTTTTGTGATTGTTGTGAATTACTTGATCATCCTCATTATTGAAACTCAAAGGAAAAATTTGATACAAGACTTTACTTTGAGCAACAACGAGTTAAACATCTCCCATCTATTATTCGTGGATGATATTCTTCTATTCTCTGTTGCCGAGAGTGAAAAGCTTCAAAACTTATTTTTTATTATCAAAGCCTCAAATTGTTATGGATTACTTAATCAACCTCATTATTGAAGCTCAAAGGAAAATTTTCATACAAGGTTTTACTTTGAGCAACGAGTTAAACATCTCTCATCTATTGTTTGCAGATGATATTCTTCTATTCTCTATTAGCGAGGGTGAAAAGCTTCAAAACTTATTTTTTATTATCAAAGCATTCGAGCAGGCTTCTGGTTTAAAGATCAACTTACAAAAAGCCAATTTGTCAGGCCTCAATGTTGGTCATACACTTGTTTTGCAGGCTGGATCGATTTGGGGTTATCCTATTACCACTCTTCTCATGTCCTACTCTTATTCAAGCTGTGTTGTGTAACCTCCCCACTTATGATTTATCTACTTTCAAGGCCTTGATAGTTGTTCTCAAAGATATTGAAAAGCTCATGAAGAATTTTTTGTAGGAAGGTAATAAAATGGAAGAGGCTCTCACTTGGTCAGATGGGACCTTGTCACTAGATCAAAAAATCAAGGTGGATTGGGCTTTGGAAATGGATTTGGCGTTATATTACTGAAAAAAATAGCCTCTGGAGAGCTCTTATTGACAACAAATATGGCTCCTTGACCCACGGTTGCATTCCCTCCAAATGCAAATTTGTAAGTTTGAAAGCCCCCTAGTTCAACAAATCTAAATTACAAGTTAGGATGCTCAACAATATCAAAGGGAACATTGTTGATGGGGCTGATACACTATTTTGGCTCCACAATTAGACTACAAATGGCCCTCTTCATCAGCACATCCCCTCGATTTTTTCCTTTATCAGACCATGTAACTATCTCAGTGAATGATGCTTGGTCTACCAGCAATGCCCACTAGGACTTCTGTACTCATCGACCCCTTTTAAACAGAAAGCTACAGACTTGAGAACTATTTTGTCCACTTGGCCCTCGCTTAATCAGTTTAACATGAACAAGGACAGCATACATTAGGTCCCAAGTGCCAATGGCCTTTAAAAAAAAAAAAATCTAAATAGAAAATTCTTCCGAGCTTTCACACGGCCACAAATATTGATCGTGTTTTGGTGGGTTCTCTATGGTCTACATATTTTCATTTGGACTCTTATCCATATTAATACCATGGAGATCTGTTAGAAACACAACCCCTAGCTCAATCCAAATCCCCGTTGGTGTGTTATATGTAAAAAACATGGAGAGTCCCTTGATCACTTATTTGCTCACTGCCCCATTGCTCCTAACATATGGACTATGCTATCCTTTGTATCAAACACACTGACTGATCTTGATGGTATTTTGCAGTTTCTCATTAGCTTCCCACAATGTACTTAGCGAAATATTCTCAAATGTAATCTAATTGGAGCTACTCTATGGTGCATATGGATGGAGAGGAATAGTCGTGTCTTTAACAACTTTGAGCAATCTGCGACCCTTTTGTGGGAAAATATGGTTAATTTGGCCGCTTCTTGGAGCTCGAGATCTAAGTTGTTTTGTAATTATAATATTGCTTCTATTGTTCTTAATTGAAAGGCCTTTCTCTAGCCTTTCTCCAAGAACTTGTTTGTACATATTTTTTATGGCAATGAAGCTTTTTTTATTAGGTTCGGGATATGATGAGGGTGCTAAGAATGTATTAGCCTAGTTGAGATATTTTGGTGCGCCTATTGATCTCATCTCTCCCTTTAGTGCCTTGTTTAGAAAAAAAAAAAAAAGAAAAAAAAAGTTGATTATTTGCCGATTCTATATGTTTCTACTATATAATTCTTGATTTCTCCCTTTGGATCCCAAAATTTGTACCTTTTTTCACAACAAGTATATAATTCTTGATTTCTTAAAACGGAGAATTATATGTTATTGATGCTTGATGGATAATTTGTTAATTTAGTTGTTAGATATTTACCGTGTTTTAAAATGTTTTTGAGTAATTTAGTTTTGATTTTATGAGATAGATTGTGACTCCCTTATTTATGACAGATTTTAGCTTTTAGATGAGATATTGTGAAGGAAACATTTTCAAATAATTACCGTGTATTTTTATTTAATATTTTATGTTTAGACATTTTTTAGATAAAAATTATATTTAGATATTTTTCAAATTTCCATTTTAATATTAAACATTTGTCCCGTCACTAAAAAAAAAAAAAAAAAAAAAAGGAAAAAAAATTCATTTGAATGACTAATTAGGGTTGGGCCAAATTGAGAGATAAACCCTTCAATGAAACACTTAAAAAGTAGCAAGAAAATTAAGCGAAAAAATTTTCGAGTTTACTAATTAAGGATTTTTATAAATTAAAATTAAAAAAAAATTATTTTAAATAACAAAACTATTAAAAGATTTACAAATAATAGCAAAATATCATAGTTTATCATCACAATAAACCGAAATAGACTACTATCGTGGTCTATCGAGGATAAATAGTAAAATTTTTCTATATTATATATATTTTAATTTATTTTTCTATATTTAAAAACAGTCTTAAAATAAAAGCATTTATAGATATAAAAAAAAAAAAATAAACAGTTAAAAATGAATTCAAACAGATGTTTTAACTTTAGCCAATTGGTATAAAATTTATTAACATACAAACGCTATATTATATACTTGAAAATCTTCATCAACATCCACAAAACAAAAACCAATTCACCAAGTAACAAATTCCAAATCACAAAAATACATTTTCAATAGTGCTACACCATGCATCTTCACTAGAACTAGAATCTAGAACATGAAGAATTTTATTCAATCATTGTTCATATCTATAACGAGAGTTCTTCCATGAAAGCTATCCCAAGACTTAGCGAAAAGGAGGTGGAGGCGACGGAACGACGAACTCGACAGGCCATGGAGCATTTGGAAAGTCCCCACTCGATTCTTCTGGTGGCTGCCTCATGGCTTGTGAGTAACGCACATAAAGTTGAAGTGGAAGACGGGTTTGTAGCTTTTTCGGGGGTGTCGGTGACAGAGAAGCCTTGGCAGAGGCCGACGAAGGCAAAGTAATTAGAGATAGAAACAATAATAGGAAAGAAGCAAAGAGAAGCGAAGCCACTGGGGAGGAAGATGACTTCATTTTTCGCCACAAGATGATCCTCAGTAAATAGAAGAAGGTTTTGTTTTATATATAAATATGAACCAAAACTTCGCATCATTCCTTTATATAAAAATTAATTTTGGTCTTTTGTGGAAGTTGGAGGAAAGAGTGGTGCTCCAAGAAGATGGTGATGTTTAAAAGTCAAGATAGAGACCTAATACAATGACACTAACATTCTATGAATAAAAATAATTTTTGAATTGATATCAAGTCAGAAGGTACTTACATCCAAACCAAACAACATATATATCAATACCATTGTGTTGATGTGGAGACATATTCCTTCTCCAACTCTCACATATAGATCTCAAAGTCTCTCATACATCTCCCAACTATATTATAAAATCGCAATGGATAAATTATTAGGGTATGCAAAATTGTAGCATGATTGTAGCATGTTGAGGATCCAATTTGAAGATATCTCACAATCTATATATAAGATATAGTGGTTGTTCTATCCTTTCATTGTGAGATGACTTTGCGATGAAATTATCTAATATAATCTCAGAGCTCACAAATTTGAACTTCATATTTGTATTAATTTGAGTATTTGTGAGTACAATATCTCTCTCCAAAAGCAAACTTTAATCCTTAGACTTGTTGATCTTCTTGGATAATCTGCTTTTAGACTTGATGATCTTCTCGGATGACCAGCTTTTGGGCTTGTTGATCTTCATAGATGATCGACTTTTGGGCTTGATGATCTTCTTAGATGATCGGGCTTTGGGCTTGATAATGATCTTCTTTAAAGGATTAGCCTTTGGGCTTGATAATGATCTTCTTAAAGGATTGGCCTTTGGGCTTGTTGACCAATTTGGATTATCCTATGACTTGTTGATCAACGTAGATTAGCCTCTAGCTTGTTTTTTACTTTAAGAGCTATAGAAAGTCTTGTGATCTTGTGGAAGTCTCTTCTGAACTTTAGTCTTTGTATCTTCAAGAGATCAAAGTTGATCTCTTAAGCTTTAGTCTCCAGAGCTTTGGAATTTCAGCCTTCAGTTCTTCCAATATCCAGGAAGTTGTAAACTTAAGATCGATCAAAATTTTAGTCTTCTGGAAGTCAAAGAAGTTTGTCTTCCAAGTCTTTAATCTCCAAAAGGTTGTAATCTTTTGATTGATCAAAGTTTCAGAGATTTGGAATCTTTAGAGCTTCAAGGTTGTAAATGCTTCCAACCCTCCAAAATGAAGGAGAAGGGTCTCTATTTATAGAGAATTTCCATGGGTTTAAGGTGCGTTCGAGCCCATTTTCTTTTAGGTTTGGGCCCAGTCTGTTCTTGAGCTCAAAATTTTCATCGTAGGCTTAAATTGAGCTGGAGTTTGGACCCAGGTGACTTTAATTACGTGACCCAATCCAATTTATATTTTTTCCACAATGGACTTGGACCTTCATTGTGATGACATGGTGAAATTTTATTAGCCAAAATTTCTCAATAGCAACTTTTTGCTCATTCAATAAATTTTTCACTAATAGGGATTGGTCACGTTGAAATTTATTTACCAAAAACAATGAATGCTATGTGAGAGAAAAAAAAAAAAAGAGAGAAACAAATAACAATGGAAGTTATATAGTTACTGATATAAACAATTATTTATTATTAATATTGAAATGACATTTTCTAGTTACAATAGGGATTCAACTTAAAACGCTTCAAAAATATATATATATATATATATATCCATGGTTATCTTTTTCTTGATTTTAGACCTTGACTTGTTCTTATATAAGTTAATTTAAATCAAATAAATTGAGATGAAAATAACTTAATCACAAAATAATAAATCTTATTTGATGTTTATTATCATGTCAATCAAAATACTTACTTAAATTATGTTCAATGTAAGTACAATCAACAAATAGGTCTAAAGTTTGAATTCTCATCTTACAAATTACTAGATAAAAAGAAAAATCATACTTAATTAGATTAATTGATTTGAAGTGACAATCTTGAAAATAGTAATTACTAAAGGGATTGTTCTCAAATATAGGAAAATGAACCAAAATATTTACAAATATAACAAAATTTTACTATTTATTTACGATAGACTACTATTCGTGTGCTATTTTTTATAAATATTTTCAATAATTATGTCATATAAAATAGTTTCCTTTCCTAAAATGCATGAGGATGTTTCTTTTAAGGAAAAAAAAAAAATGAAAAGCTTCGTTTTCATTCAATCGAAAGCACGACTTTTGGAATTTGGCCCTCTTGCGCTATTACACATTATTCAATGACGAGGTACGTGGCCGAGATAAATATTGCAAAAATTAAGAAAAAATCCACTTGATAATTAATAAGTAAAGTAAAAATTCAAAAGTGAAATCTTGGAACGAAGACTAAGTTTAGGAACTGGTCAATTCTCCACAATAGTGGTGCCAATTACTAAAATTATCTTTTAAAGTTATTGCTCACATTAACTTAAACAGATATTTTTCATAATTCTGTTTTAATGATTTGTTAAAAAAAAAAAAAAAAAAAAAGGGACTAGTTTTCTATTTGCACCTGTCTTGCATAGGTAAGAATCATGTTAATCTTCAAAATCTTGTTCCAATTTTATCAAATGTCTCCCCCACGTTGAAAAAATTAAAAGAATCTCACAATATTTATAAAATGTCATGAGCTCTTCTCATCTGTCCATTTTGATTTTGAAAGGTAATATAAGTTTAACTTTAACTTTATTATTATTATTATTTTGAACAATAGATTAACTTTAACTTGGGTTTGATATTGCTTTCTACAAATGGGTGGTGTTTTAGTTAAAATTCATTTTTCTACAAAATTGGGAGTGTTTAATTAGTTGACAAATTTTAATTGAAAATAGCTTGAGACATTCTAAAAGTAAATGAAATGTTCTCAAAACTAGTACTTTTATATGAATAATTTTAGTTGGTTTTCTATGAAAAAATAACAAAGAACTATCTGTTAAAAAAACTTTTTTTCCCGGCATTCCCTTCTGTCCGTTTTAGTTTAAACTTTTTGTTAATGGATGATTTAACATGATATAAACGTAGAAAATTTTATGTTCAAACCCTATAATGCTATTTCCTATGTACAAAATTAATATAGATTTTTTTTACTTGTTGGGTTGTAATGGAATGTCCAAAATATTAATGTAATATAACCCTTATTTTAAGGTGAGTTATGTCAAAAGCCCATATATTAAACCCAATTCGCTTTGTTTCGGTTCGTTTTGGACTCAATTTTTGGATACCTCTACATTAGTTGCACAGGTTAGAATGAAGGAGAATAAGGGGGAAGTTTGAAGGTTGAGAAACTTCTTGGTTGCAAACCTTAGAACGAAGGGGAGGGGAATGAGTATATATTTGGTAGGGGATGAAGCATTTGGAATGGAAGGCTGAAAGTTTATGGTGGGGTTTATTGATTTTTTTTCTTCCTTTTGATTGTCGATTCATTTGTGGGGGTGATTTTGTGTCAAGTAATGCATTTTGGTTGGGTAGTGTGTAAATGATTACCATCTTATGTAACTAAGGTTCTTGGGTTGTGTTTTAGATAGGTTTAAATAGGTATAGATTTGCAAATTATTAATATTCTAGAAGGTATATATAATATATTTGCGTTTGAGCATTTAGATTTTTGAGGGAAAACGTTGAGTTACCCATTAAATATTTTTTATTCCTTTTTAAGGTTTGAGATTTGAGAGAAGCATATTTTTTTTAAGGATTATGGGTATCTTTGTCTTTTAATAATTACTAATTATTAGTTAAAAAATTGAGTTGTATTCAAATATAGAAAAATAAACAAAAATATTTACAAATATAACAATGATAGAACGCGATAGACTATTATATGTGTCATGATAGACACAAATAATAGTCAATCGTAGTCTATTGCAGATAAACTATAATACTTTGTTATTATTTGTAAATATTTTCAACAATTGTGCCTATTATTCGACTTCACCTTAAACAAAAGATTCACCCAAGCAGAGAGATAACCCCTTTTATGAAAGATTAGTATTAGATTTAGCAGATTAGATATTAATTAATGAATAAACAAACTCTATATTTAATATCTTGAAACTTTTATCAACATCCATAAGACAAAGACCAATTCACCAAGTAACAAATTCCAAACCTATAGTGCTACACCATGCATCCTCACAAGAAGCGAACGTGCCACATTTTATTCAACAATAATTGGAAGAAAGTTAACCCAAACTTTAGCGAAAAGGAGGCGGTGGCGACGGAACGACGACCCCGTTCGGCCATGGTGACATGCTCAATATGGCTCGTGAATAACGTACATAAAGTTGATGTCGCAGACGCTTTTGTATGTCTTCTGGCGGTGGCGGTGACGGAGAAGCGTCGACGGAGTATCCGGTGGCCGACAAGGGAAAAGTAACTAGAGACAGAAACAATAATAAAAGCAAATAAGCTGAGAGAAGTGAGGCTGCTGAATTAGATGGCTTCATTTTTGGGCACGAGATCTTTGAGAAATAAAAGAGGGGTTTATGGTTTATATGAACCAAAGCTTGGCATTAATCCCTTTATGTAAAAATTGCCTTTTCAACAAAGAAAAAAAAAAAAAGTCTTGTTTGAAAGTTGGAGGAAACTTCTGATCTTCTGCGGAGAAAAAGTGGAGTTCCAAGAAAATGGTGATGTTTAGAAAATTAAAAGTCAAAGATAGAGACCTAATGTAATGACACTAAAGATTCTATGAATAAAGATCATTTTTGTATTGATATCAACCATAAGAGAACTTACACATCCAAACTTAAACAAAATATATATCATACGAATTGGGACAATGTGAAAAGAGATTGTTTTTCCAACTCTTAAATACATATCTCAAAATTTCTCATTTACATCTCCAACAATATAAAATTGTACTTGAGAAATTATTAAAGGAAGTCCCAAAAATGTTGCATTGAAAATTACTTTGGGGAAATATGGGATACCTCACAATCTTTATAAGATATCTAAGTTACTTCTCCTCTCATTGTCAATTAGTTTTTGAGATAGAACTATTTAATATGGTATCATATTTTATGTAGCCTAAATGTGGGTCTTCGTTTCAAGAAATTAAGATTCAACCTAAGAGTAATAACCTAAAAAGACACCATCTTGAGGGAGCTATGTTAAGGATCTCAAGTTGAACAGATTGAAGAGATGTCACAATTTTTATTTAGACATATCTTATAAATATTGTAAGATCTCTTTATCTTTATTCATCATGTATCAATACACGAGTTCCTCTCGTTGTCAAATGATGTTGAGATGAAATTTATGTTTATCTAATATACGATAGCTTTTAGTTTTAATAAAGAGGTAGAAGAGCAAAATATATAAAGTTCTTTTCGATTTAAATTTTGGTTGGGAGAGAGAGAGAGTGAATCCATCTGGGAGGATAGTTGTTCCAACAATTCACCGACCACCAGTCGATGGCCCAGCCTTCATGGCTTCCCCGCTCGATTCAAATTGAAAGAAAAGAATTTGTCATTGATTGGGATAAAATCATAGAGGTAACACATGTATGCCTATCAAAAATCGAAGCACACAAATCCTTCTCAGTGATATTGTATCCCTACTCCATTGACTGGCTGAGAAAGTTTTTTGATACACTACTGAAGATACCAAGAAATAACAAGTTTTCCCAAGAAAAAGGGTATGATACATACATTCTATGTATTGAAAAAGCTTCTAACAAAGAAGTGTATCTTGCATAAATATATAGATTGGATGAAAAATGTAGAAAATGCTGTATTATGATACCAGAAGGCATAGAAAGAAGATGATGGATGGCTACTCACTTAAAACGGATTCAAAACCATCCAAAATAAACAATATACAAAGAACAATAAACTCAAGATCACATGGCAATGTATAAAGACAACAAAAAAAAACTTTACATATGCAAAGGTTGTTTCATCCACCATTGCTCATTCACCTAAGGGAATGGGTCCCACTTATAGGTATCCTAAGCATAAAATGAATTCGCCCACAAGAAAGGAAAAGGAATCATATGAAACAGATCCATAAGCACCATTCAAATGGGACTCTATGATTATACTCACGCGTCCATGTTTTCACGATGACTGGACCCGCATTCTTGAAGCTTTAAGAAGTTCCAATGAGGATATTGACTCATTCAATCCATTCCATGCTCACTATTAAATTGAAAAATGGTCTCCCCTTCTTCACGCCACTCTAAAAGTGATCCCTAGCTACGGTGGTTGGCTTCGATTTTAGGGGATTCCGCTACACAAATTGCTAAAGAAGAATATCACTAAAGATATGGAAGAATCCATAGACTTCAAAATACAGTTGAATAAATGGCTAAAGACGAATAGCTTTTGCATCATCCCTATTTCTAACCAAGATACAGTGAAAACAGGAAGACTGAGCAGAACAAAACAGGGGCATATTGTTTTCTAATAAAGATTATTGCCTGGAATGTTAGAGGCATTGGCGCTGCCAATAAAAGAGCCATCATAAAAGGTATCATCACCTATACTAGTCCGGATTTTATTATTCTAACAGAAACAAAGCTAAAAAAGATTGATAGAGCCATTGTTAAATCCCTTTAGAGTTCGAACAACATTGCTTGGGCCCCTAAACCTTCCAATGGGTCATATGGAGGAATTTTAATTATGTGGGATGCCCTTAATCATATAGCTTCTGATGTCTTTGAAGGTCAGTTCTCCCTCTCCATTCAATTGGTTAGAGCTGATGGACTTCTCTAGTGGATTTCTAACATTTATGGTCTAGCTAATAGGCACAAACACAAGGATATCTAGGCTGAGTTAAACTTAATAAAAAATCTATGTGGCAGTTGTTGGATCTCCGGGGGAGATTTTAACGTATGTCGTTGGTGTCATGAAACAACATCTCTACACTCATCCTAGTTGAATATGAGAAAATTCAATGCTTATATAAAAAGTGCTAATCTCGTTGAGCCTCTGCAAGTTAATGGAGCATACTCTTGGTCTAACCTCAAAAGTAACCCAATTATGTCCAAAATAGACAAATTTCTTGTCATGACTAGCTAGGAAATAAGTTTCCAAGTCACAGAACTCGTAGATTAGCTTGAATTACATCTGATCATTATCCACTTCTCTTAGAATCTAAAACTTTAAAATGGGGACCCTGTCCTTTGAAGTTCGACAATAGATGGTTATCTCATAAATCCTTTGATCAATTGAGAAAACCAAAATGGGCGGATGTTGAAGTAAGTGGTCACCTTGGTTTCGCCTTAATAAAAGGTCTGAAACTAATAGTATCTCACTGCAGAACATGGAATCTACATGTTTTTAAAGTTGAACAAAGCAATGTCGATGATATTACCAAACTGATTGAACTCTAGAGAGATTTGATAATATACCGATTCACCTTAAATAGCTTAGTTTCTGTCAGGATGACAAAGTCAGGAGCAGCAGAGGAGATAATGTCCTTTACAATGGCACGTTTATGGGTGGTGCCCAGGCCTCTAACATTCCAAGTGAGAATTTTCATTGAGGGCCTTTGTTCCCTTGTTTTTTCTTTTCTGAATTGTCCTTCATGATCCCTTGGATAGATGGGATGGATACGACACAGTAGTTATTTGCTTTTAACCAAATCTATTAGCTGAGCTTCAAAGCTATCTTTAGTAGTTTTCGTACTTTCTAGACTAATATTGTGAACTTCCTATGCTTCCTCAAAGAGTTGTTCAAGGCTATTTTCAATATTGTTGAATGGAGATGTATTCAAAGCCTCGTTGGTCACATTAACCATGTCTAAAGGAGAATTCTCAAGGCTAACAGTTGTGGGATATATTCACTCAAGTCAATATAGATTTCCTCTATCTCCTAATTAGTGATTAGATTTCCTTTGCTCTCTATATCAGTCCTCTAATGTGCTCCTCTTTAGAACTTTAGGAGGACTGTTCTGGCTTGTGGTTTCTTCTACCCTGCCTTCATTTTTGTGTAGGTTATTGGGCTTGTTCCTGATAGCAAGTATTGTTGAGGCAGTTCTCTTAGGCCTGATAGCTTGGCCCATCTACAGATGGAGAAAGGGTAGGGGCTATCGATGGTTTATAAAAAATAGTAGTTGTTTTTGGAGAGGGAAAAGAAACCCTTTTTTCTTTCTCTTGATCTGGGCCCACTCTTTCTGTAATTTTGTTTTCCCAAAGGATCCTTCATCATACTCTTTCTCCTCTAAGATAGCCGATTTGCCTTTCCTCTGTCTCTCATTAGCGTCTAGACTGGTCATTTTCGCTGCTGTTTGGTTTGAGTGCTACATAGCTCTGGAAATTCCATCATGGAAATAGAAAGTTTTAGCATTTAGGTCACTGTTATCGAAACTGGTGGCAACCTCCCTGGAAAAAGTGCCATGGACGTTCGGGTGTTTTCCAGCGAGCTACTTTCCTTTCGATGGTGCTACTGTATACACCGTGAAAACTTCTTGATTCTTCTTAACTATCTCTATTTCAAATGGAATGAAGCCACAATAGTTTTCTTTTACACTGATTTTGGCTTCTGTTAGATCAAATTTTCTCCAAGTGTTAAAATTTATATCTTGTAGACCTCAACATATTTCACCTATCTACTAAAAAATATTTAAATTTCAAGCATGGAGAAGGATCCCTCTAAATCTCAACCATCCTCGATAACTAGGTATAAATTTTGGTTTGGCGTGAATTAGTGGGGACTGTTTCTCAAATTGGAGAGTGAAGGCAACAACCGTGACCCATCTTCTGTTTAGGCAAAGTAGACGGGCTTGTTCTAGGTCTTTGATAGTTAGAACCGCTTTATCTGCATGAAATGGGTGAAAATAATCGATGGCTTCATTAGATTCCCGGAGAGCCTTTATTATCCTGACCCGATCATCGTATAAACATCTTTGGGTAAGGATAATCATCTTATCCCAGTTAAAGATGCTCTGAATGACAATGGATGAAAGTGGAAGGTTTGTGGACTCTGATTCATCTAAAGAGCCTTCATTGGAGGAGATGGCATTGGCATAGGAATGACTTTCAACAGTGAATGTTTCAACTTTTGAATTATGTCTTCTCCTTATGTGTTGAACTTTTTTCGTGGGATTTATCTGCTCCCTGAATGTTAACATGTTGTGGAATGTCGTCCAACCTTTTTTCTTAAAACCTTTGGGTATCACAGTGCAACATTTTCTGCCTTTATAATCCAGTAGGTATATTTTCGCGCTGTATCCTCTCTTGTTTGATGTTTTTTCTATCCAAAGGAAGTAAGAATCATATCTTTTTTCTTGAAAAAATCTACTAGATCTTGGGATTTTGAGTAGTAGTGAAAGAGGCTCTTAGCCCAGCCTATGGAGTCCAAATAGAGTGACATCATGAAGTTCTTGTGGTAACCACCTTCAGATAGACAAACATTTTTCCCTCCTAGTTTTTTATCCCAATCCAGAGTGAATTCCTTTTTTTTTTTAATGCATATCAAGTGTGGTAGCTGTTTTGTGATGGCCATCGACCAAGATGGTTGGACCTCCGACCGATATGTTTCCGACACTTCTACACACACTCTCTCTGATCTCTCTCTTTGGTAAACCTTAATTAAGTTTTTCCACATTTATTTAGAACTATGAATCTATCACATTTACCATTATTGTTACTGTCTAGAATCAAACGATAATGGTAACGATAACGATAATGTAATTTCTGCATTCAAACAATTTGGTCACTCTCTACTTGTCAATTGATTGCACTTTTTTATTAGAAATTAAGAAGTGGATCTCGGGTATGAAACACGAGTAAACAATACCAAAAAAGTAATCCAATTAGATCAACTTTTTCGATTGCTATTGATTTATTACCTTCCACCTTTGATAAACGTGACATAACTTGAACATAACATAAGTGAATTTAGTGATTCAAAAAATCTATGAAGTATGAACGAATAACTAAAAATAATCACTTAAAACACTTTAAAAAAAATGCATCATCCCATACTCATCACTTATTTCCCTCTCTAAAACTACCATATATAGTAAAACCAAGTTATAAACAAATCCAATTACATGATAATTAATTGATTGAGTTTGTATTCAATATATAAAATAGAATTCATTATGATCGGATCAAACGTAACAAAATTAATGAAGAAAAATAAGAACTCCATAATAAAAAATCGCAAAAGAAAAACAAAATGAAACATTTAACATTATTGAATCTTTGTGTAAAGGGGCAGAAGCCTCATCGTTTCTGTGAGAAATATGGTTCTGTTGAATCATATCTCACCAATATCAAACCTAATACCCAAAGATTTGCGCAGTTTGATATGCACGTAAATATTGATCTAGAAGGGAGGTGGCGGCGACTTTTTGACATGATTGGGAGGCCATTGAAACTTGGGCGGTGGTGGCGGCGGCGGTCGTGCGACAGTTCCACATGGTGGCGGTGGTGGAAGAGATTTTCTGTGGTGGCGAGAAGGCAGTGAGTGATGAGGCTTTTTGATCGGAGAAGAGTGGGCATCGACGACGGACGGGAAGCTGAAAGAGACGATTAATAATATTACTAAAATGGCGAAAACAAGAGAAGACATTGAAGACTTCATATATATATATATATATATATTTTTAATGGTGTTTTAATGGAAATATGAGGTTTTGTTTGGGTTCATATATATTATCACACGAAACCAACTAACTCCGCGGCGGCTGTTTGATCTTTTCTCCAAGTTGGTAAGAGGGAATTAAAAACAAAATTATGGAGATTGAATAGTAGTGTACGTTTACTCCGTCCAACCCCATTAGTTCATATTGGATCAAAGCTAAAAATTCAATTTTGTTTGAATATTCTTTTTTCTTAAAAAAAAAAATATCAATTTTAATATAGGTGTGTAATATTTGTTATTTTGATGAAATTTTTATTTTAATTAGTTATCATTTGTAAATAACTTAATATTAACTAAATGATTAGACTAGGGTTTGTTTTTAAATATGTCGAAATATTTACAAATAGAAAAATTTCAATGTCTATTAAAAATAGACCACAAAACATCGTAATAGACTTTTATCACTATGCGATGAACCGCGTAATACTTCTATTGCAATCTATCACTAATAGATAGTGAAATTGTTCTATATTTGTAAATAATTTGATATTTTTTCTATTGATAATAATTTTTCTAAATATTACCTATTAATATAACATAGCACTATAAGACAAATTAACATTTTTTATCAATTATATTATGTTTGATTCTTTTTTTTTTTATATATATAGTTAAATATTATGTTTGATTCTTATTTTAATTAGTAATTGGCTTTTTTAAGTAAATAACTCCAATGTTACTAATTCAATAGCTTTCAATACAAAATGTGAAAAGAACAACATTTCGATATATTTCAATTGATTTTAATTTTGATTTCAAAAATTCCGAGTGACTAAATTGGTAAACTCTTATTGATTTGACTTTTGTCCATTATGTTAAAATATTGCTATAATTATATTTACCACAACCCATTATTTTAAACTTTTGATCAATTAGTGAGATACCTAGTATTAAATTTTCATAGACATATCGATATTTCATCCATATTTCTGTGTTTCCATATGTTCGACATCGACATGAATTATAAAAAAGCCACGAAATATAAAAAATAAGCAACAAAATGTCACTAATTTAGGTATCTCACTAATTGATCAAAATGTCAACAAAATTTAATACTATGTATTTCACTAATTGATAAAAAGTTTAAAATAACGGGTTATGGTAAATATAATTAGTGTAAACACAATATAAATAAGAAAAATTATTATATCAAACTATTTACAAATATAGCAAAATTTAATTTCACTTTATATCTAGTCCGTGATAGACTTAGATAGACATCTATCAAGTAAAATTTTACTATATTTGTAATTATTTTGGATAGCTTTTCTATTTTTGAAAATATTCCTATAAATAATAAATTTTTAAAAATTATAAAATGTTTACTTACTAATTTTTTTAAAATTTTTATTTTTTAATTTTTTCAAAAATATTTATCAAAATTGATATTTTATCGATATTTTATTTTGGTAAAATTAAGTCTTACATAAAACCATTGACATTATAAAACTTAGTGAGATAAAACTTTAAAGTTTAGCATTGGTTCCTCTTTTGTGCAGAAATAGACAGAGGGAAAAATAACATTCAAACTGATCGCTGCTGGGATTTGTTCTCCCAAAAAATATATATATACACACATATAATATTTAAATAAAATAGTTCATACGACTTTTGGCATTTGGGCCCTCTTGATGATATACGATTGAGTAACAAGTTGGCTTAGAAAAGGAAAAAAATATATATTAAAATTAAAATAGTTTCAACCTTATACTGAAGAAATAAACTCCAAAAAAAAAAAAAAATGAAATAGTTGAGAAGGAGATTTAGGTTTAGGAACAAGTCAATTCTCCACCATATTGTCGTGGATTGTTGAAAATTATGTTAAATCACAAGAACACCAAATCATCAGGAAAAAATATAAATAAATAAATAAAAGAAAATAAAGAAATAGGTCATCATGTTAAAATATAATTATAACAATATTTTGACAGTCTCCTGTCTTCATACCATATATATTTATATCAGCAATCAACCAAAAGCTGAGAGACGAGAACCTTTTAAAAGAGTTTTAATTTTTAATCCAAATCTTCTTCACCTGATTGATATAGATAGATAGTTAGTTAAAGTTACAACTCATTTTTATATATTGAGATACATTCTAGCCGATTTGAATCTATATAATTCAATTGGCTAAAAGTATGTATCCTTAGACTGACATATAGACTAAATAAAAAAAAATTAAATTTGAAATCCAAAGACATAAAAAATGTAAAATTTTAAAACATAAAGGCCAAATAATGAAAACTAAACTCAAAACTAAATGATAAAAGTGTAACATTTTGAAACACGAAACCAATGACACAAAATACTCAAAATATAAGGACTAAAAAATGTATTTTTACTTTATAAATTTAAGGACAATAAACCTGATCTTTTAAGAGGTGCAACATGAGAACTTCCCAATTGGTCACCCAACTTAATATTACTTCCGCCCAAACACTTAATTGTAGAATTTTGATGGAATCCGGTGCATTAATGCTGGTATGATCGCACCTAGTATCTTCTCCTCTAGTATTTTGTTATTATAAAAAACAATAATAAAAATAAGAAAAAAACAAAAAAAAACCTCATCTCAATACTCCCTCCGGAAAAAGAAGAAAAAAATTGTGGTCTGACCTAATTTTGTATATGAGAAAAATTACAAAACATTTTTTTTTTTGAATAAAGAATCAACCTTATTGTGATCATCCATTTGGCAAAAAGATGTCGAGATATCCATCTTTAAATAACAAAGGTTTAAAATGTCGATGTCGATGAAAATATCGGAACCTTAATTTTATGAAAATGTCAATAAAATATCGATTTCGATGGATATTTCTTGAAAAATTCAAAAATTTAATTAGTAAATACAAATTTTATGATTTTTAAAAGTTTATTATTTATAGTATGTTTATGTTAGTGACATTTTTTCCCTTATTTTGATCTTTTACCAATTTTTCTAAGATACAATGGAAAATATTGATTCATCCGTTATGTTGATGTCGAACCCATAGAAACATAGAAATATCGATAAAAATATCAACATGTCGATGAAAATTTAATATAATACAATATAGATAACAAGGAAATCGGAGTAGCCTCAAGAACTTTAAGGAAATCGAAGTAGCCTCCAATAAAATCAAAATATCACTCGAGAGAAGAATAAAAGAAATTTGTAATAGATAGCAAAATAAGAGGAAAAATCTAAAAACATAGCACATTTTAAAAATATTTGCAAATATGGCAAATGTTAATTAGTTAACTTTTGAATTTTTATGATTTTCAATTTTGCCCTCCTTTGTCCTCTATAACTTTTTTTTTTTTTTTTCTAGATTTTGCTTCCTTCTCCCCAATCTCCTCATGTTTTCTTCTTCTTTTTTTTCCCCTTTTCTTTTTCTAATTTTTCTTCCGTCCCCCTAATCTTCTCATATTTTCTTCTTCTTCTTTTTTTTCTTTTCTTTTTCTAATTTTTCTTCCGTCCCCCTAATCTTCTCATATTTTCTTCTTCTTCTTTTTTTTCTTTTCTTTTTCTAATTTTTCTTCCGTCCCCCTAATCTTCTCATATTTTCTTCTTCTTCTTTTTTTTCTTTTCTTTTTCTAATTTTTCTTCCGTCCCCCTAATCTTCTCATATTTTCTTCTTCTTCTTTTTTTTCTTTTCTTTTTCTAATTTTTCTTCCGTCCCCCTAATCTTCTCATATTTTCTTCTTCTTCTTTTTTTTCTTTTCTTTTTCTAATTTTTCTTCCGTCCCCCTAATCTTCTCATATTTTCTTCTTCTTCTTTTTTTTCTTTTCTTTTTCTAATTTTTCTTCCGTCCCCCTAATCTTCTCATATTTTCTTCTTCTTCTTTTTTTTCTTTTCTTTTTCTAATTTTTCTTCCGTCCCCCTAATCTTCTCATATTTTCTTCTTCTTCTTTTTTTTCTTTTCTTTTTCTAATTTTTCTTCCGTCCCCCTAATCTTCTCATATTTTCTTCTTCTTCTTTTTTTTCTTTTCTTTTTCTAATTTTTCTTCCGTCCCCCTAATCTTCTCATATTTTCTTCTTCTTCTTTTTTTTCTTTTCTTTTTCTAATTTTTCTTCCGTCCCCCTAATCTTCTCATATTTTCTTCTTCTTCTTTTTTTTCTTTTCTTTTTCTAATTTTTCTTCCGTCCCCCCAATCTTCTCATATTTTCTTCTTCCCTTTCTTTTTTTTTTCTTTTCTTTTTCCTATTTTTATCCCATCTCCCCAATCTCCTCATAATAATAAAAGTCTACCAGTGATAGCTACTAATATACTTATAACTTAGTCACTCAAAGAATTCTATCATGCATTGATTGAAGAATTCATTGGTTATCACTCATTTTTTTAAATGTTAAAAAATAATTCACTAAACATTTGTGTATTGGTAGTATCAATTATTAGTGATATTAGTGACAGAACTTAGATGGATATCAGTCATATTTATGTATCGGTTATATCGAACTTAGGTAGATATCAGTGATAGAAGTCTATTATTGATAATCATGATAAAAGTTTCTCAATGATAGCCATTGATAGCTTTGAGTGTTAAAATTTCAAGATTGATAGGTACTAATAAAAATGTCAGAAATAACCACAAACATTTTCTATCATTGATAGCTTAATCTTTGATAACTTTCTTCTATAGTCAATAGCCACTTATGGAAGTCTATCATTCGTAGCCAACTTAGTGGAATTAATTAATAAAGTTGAATCTCAAACTAAAATGTAAGTGGCATGCCTAGAAGTTATTACTTGTAGCATGTTATCAATGATAGAAGCTACCAACGATAACATGTTATTTGATGGTAAAAATGAATGACAAAAGTTATCTCTAATAGCATGTTATCAGTGATAGAAGCTATCATCGATAACCACAATATAAGTGATATCAATGATAGAACTTAGGTGATGTCTATATATCCATGATATCAATGATATAAAAGTCGATTCCATTTTATGAAAGTTTATAATTGATAGCTACTGCTAAAAGCTATCTTTGATATCCACTAATAAGAGTTATCAATGATATGACTTAGGTAGATATCAGTGATAGTCACTTATAAACCTCTCATTAATAGACTTCTATCACTTTTAGGTTTAAATGTTAATCTTTGAAAGTTGATAGTTTCCCTACAAAGTTGATAGTTACTTATAAAAGTCTATCATTGATAACCACTTATGGCCTTAAATGTTAATATTTCAAGTTTGATTCCAATTTATGAAAGTGTATCAATAATAGCCACTGGTAAATTATAGGAAATTGAAAGCTAATATTTCAAGTGTTACTATTTTAAGGTTGTATTAACATTTCTGAAATTGAAAGCTATCATTGACATCAGCTATTAATGATAGTCACTGATAGGTATCACTTATAGTTGCTATTAGTGATAGCTTTCAATTTGAGAAAATCGGAAGAAAGAAGCGTGAAATGGTGGGCTAAACATGAATTTTTTAGTCATTTACCAATATGACTATCATTGATAGCTGCTATCAGTAATATCTGGCGCTAATTTTGTGCTATATCCTTAATATATTTTTCTTTGTGTTATATTTTTTATTATTGTGGGCCTGATTGCTATTTGTACAACCAACCCAAAAATAAATTGTAAAGAAAGAGAAATTAGAGAGGAATAAAAATTTTAGAGATAAAAAAATAAGAGAGATTTTTTATAAAAAATATATTGGTGAGAAAAAGATTAAAAAGAATTTGAACAAAATAAATTTAGAAATACATATTATAGAAACTTCAGAGAGAAAAAATGGAAAAGAAAATTAGAGATAAATGAAAATGGAGAGAAAAAGTTAGAAAGAGAAAAAAAAAAAAAAATTCGACAAATTTAAGTAAAATAGGAGGATTTTTTTTTCAAATTTAAAATAATAATAATTTCATAAACAAAATATCTCACAATTCTCACTTGCCAGAAAATCATATGGTCTTCACCTCCGAAGTGGCAATTGCAAGATTTTTTTAAAAAATTTATTTAAAGGCATACTGCAAGAATTTTGACCGGTGATCAACTTGGTATATAAATTCCTTACCACATATAGTTGTGTTCTTCTAGGTGTGACTTTTTTTCCTAAAAAATATACCACCTAAATTGGTAGGCGCACGTGCACTGGAATATCTTAACTCCATCATCATCTTCTGCTACCCAATTCATTAGATCAACAAAGCAGGGATACAAAAAGTCATTAGGGTTAGAAGGAATCCCAAGCGAAGGGAAAGATTAAAATACATAAAAACAACCCAAATTGAGAGAAAAGGAAAACAGGCTACAGTCTTTAAAGAGTTTTGATCTAAAAGTTCAGTATCCAGTTGTAGCTAGCACATATAGTGTCCATAGATTGAGTTGCTATTGTATTTATCGTTAAATGCATGGTTGTTTCTTTCAGTCCATATATTCCAGCAAATACAGTAGCAGCGTTGAAAATAACAATGATGTTGCTCCTCGAATTCATGTTGAAACCACAAAGGTTGGAGCAAAGGGAAGTTGGTGAGTTGATAGCAGCTTCAAGCATATTTTGTAGTTTCTTAAAAAGGGAGTTTGCCACTTTACATTGGATGAAAAGATGTTCAATAATTTCAATGTTGTATGCAATACTCTTGAACAACTTGAACAAGTTAGGTAATTATTTGGTTTCTGGGTTTTAAAACTTAAACTTTTTTTTAGTAAGTAAAAGAGTTGAATACTCAACTAAATTTCAAAAACAAAAATGAAATTTTTAAACATTACTTTTTTTAATTTTTAAAATTTACATATTTCTTTAAAACATTGGTAAAAAGTAGAAAACAAAACAAGAAATTTAGAAGCGAAAGGAGTGTTTATAGGCTTAATTTTGAAAAACTAAAAACTAAAAATCAAATAATTATCAAACGGAACCTAAATTTTAAATATGGAAAAGATTAGAAGAGATCACCAATTACACAAAAAGGGTTTGTTGTAACTAAAATCAAAAGCCAAAACCATACATACCAATTAAGCAACTTATAAATCAAACTATAGAAAGAAAATCTTGTATAATGTATGATATTGGCGGTCCATGCACCCAATGCTAGAAGATTCCAATTGATATCAAAAGAGTTGTTTCCAATATTTGTGGTTCGCTTTGTGGGTGGCAAAGAACCCCTATACTGCTTCTTTCAATGGTAGACTTAGAGAAAGAAGAAAAATAATATGAAATAAGCAAACAAAGAAAAATTAGCTGCTGATGAAGAAGACAACTTCATTAATTAATTATGGTTGGGTTTGTGAAGCACACCCACCAAATCAGATCTTTGTATACCATAATTTTGGTCAAATAGAATCAGGTCTAAAAAGTAGATTGACACGACTCAATTGACATAAAATATATTAAGAAGAGTGATTATAATAGATTTAATTCTAATATATTTTACCGAACACAAAAATATAATTCAAACTTCCTTTTTCCAAATTTGCAAGTGTACAAATGGACAATATAAATAGTATAATATATAGTACAAAAATTAAATTAGTTCCCAAAAGAAAAAAAAGTATGTCAGCAAATGTAAACTTCGTGGAACCTAGCTAGTCGCTAAAATAAATTAATAGTTAAAGATTTGATTTAATAATTTGAAAAACAAAAGGAAAAAAAAAAAAAACTCGGATTGACTTGAGGAAGTGGTGAATATATAACAAGCATCCCCATAAATTAATAACATTATAGTTTCAATCCAGCTTATCTAGTTTATGAATTTTAAGTAATAGATGATGGTAAAGGAAACTAAGAATAAAATAATAATAATAAAGTACAATTGTTTTGTTTTGTTTTGTTGGGGAAAAGAGAGAAGAAATCATCACGGGTTGGCCTAGTGGTAGTGGAAATATCTTTAAATGGCCAAAGGGTCATGGGTTCAATTCATTGTGGCCACCTATATAGGGTTTAATATCCCACGGATTTTCAGATACTCACACATAGAATTCAATATTCCATAGAAAAAAAAAATAGTTATTGAAATTTTAGGTTGATCTAGATCGGAGAAGTCATAATCTAAAGTGTAATAGATAATAGCTTTGTGAGTGGTATATTTTACTAAATATTTTATTATTCAACTAATGTGTTATGGTTTTGTCAAGAAATCTTATAAGTACATATGATAACAGTGAAATTATTAAAAGTTTTTAAAAAATTGCATTGAATCTTTAAAAAGTTAATGACTTTAATTTAGCATAAATTGTTATTCTAGAAACGGGAGATTCCTTTTATTATTATTTGAGAATCTTGAAATCTACTATGTTTCTTGAGAGTATTTGAAGAATGTGAAATGTTTTCTTGAGAAATTTCTCGGAATGACTCTAAATTATAGAGTCCAAGTTGAGATAACCAAGTTGAAAGTTTTTGTTTGGTAGTATTCCCACCGTGGACTTGCACAAGCTAAGGGCTTTTATGACATTATAAAAGCATAACCCACCTATGAATTAATAAAAACAAATAAAAGAAAATCTAGTTTCCAATGGCCTTTGTTTTAGTTCCATTAACCCTCTTTTTCAGCTTCCAAATTATTCTTTGTTTGGAATTTAAGGAAATTTCACCTACACAGTTATGTTACGTTTAGGCTAAGATTTCGATACTAATTGATAAGAACAACAAACCTCCACATATCTCCACAATGATATGATATTGTCTACTTTGGACTTAACCTTCATAGTTTTGCTTTTGGTACCACCAAAAAGTCTCGTACCAATGGAGATAATTGTCCTCAATTATATTACTCATAATCATTCACTTTCCTAACCAATGCAGGACTTTGTTTGCACTCCTAACACATTTGTCAATTGATGTATTCTCTCCCAATAAAAAAGAAAATGTTCTCTCCTTTCTCTATAGACAAGGAAAAAAAAAAAAAGAAAAAAAAAAGGTTTAGGTCTGGTTTAGTAATCATTTCGTTTTTTTTTTTTCTATTTTTAAAGATTAAGTCTATTCCTCTCGATTTCTTACCATTGTTTCCATCTTTCTTAGGTAAAAGGGATTGAATTCTTAGTCAAATTCCGAAAACAAAAACAAATGTTTAAAAACTTAGCTTGATTTTTTAAAACGTTGGTAGAAAGTTCAACAAAACAAAAAAGTTAAAGGTGGAAAAGTGTTTATAACTAATTTTAATATGGAGAAAATTATCTAATTAAAGTCACATCTCTTGCAGAAAGGAAGATAGCCTTTGCTTTGCCTTTGCCCATTTTTTTTCTGAACAAAGATACTAAGGGAAATGGATCAGTAGGCGCACACGGGCATGTCAACTAGGTTGACACCCCCTTAGCGCCCTCATCATACTCCGAACCAAAAACATTTTATTGATCAAATAGAGAGTACAGATCGAGTCAAGTAGTACAAGGGGAACATGAGAGAAGCTCGGATACACAAAAGAGAAAGTTTAGAGAAAAGTCTTCCAATTCAAAGTAATAGTAGATGCATCATAATTACAAAAAAGAGTTTATTTAGCACTCCAAAGGGCTGCATAGGAGACGACCTTCTCCCATAAAGCAATAATGGACTTGCTTTTGTTTTGGAAAATGTGGTTATTGCGCTCGAGCCAAAGACACCACGAAGAGGCACCAATCTCATTGGTGCCAACAATGTTGGGCTTGGATCTGTTGTGTAAATGTATTAAAGCATCAATGAGGGGGCTTAAAGAGAGAGGCAAATCAGCAGGGGCAGCTTCAAATAACAATTTCCAAATGGTGGTTGGTAAGGACAGGTGATAAGTAGGTGCTCCATCGTCTCAAAGTATTGCTTGCATAAAACACACCAATTGAGATTGAGACATAAAGAGGGATATCTAGCCTGACATTTCTCCACAGTATTCAATCAATTGTGTATAATGGTCCAAATGAAAAAGTTGCATTTTTTTAGGTAATAAAGAGGACCAAAGACAGCCAACATCAAAGTTAAGATTTTGTGATTGATTTCTTGAGAGATGGTTTTCTAATGACTTGACGCTGAAAATACCATTGGCATCAATCGACCATTTAATAAGTTATTTTCATTGGCATCAAGCGCTAGAGAGTGGGAGTTTAACTATTTTCAAGTTTCAATAATGTTTAATTCATCCATTTTCTTTTACCAACTTATGTTATTCTTTTTTATATGACAAATTCATATCTTTAATAAGTTATTTTTCTATTTTGTTATAAAAAACAATAGCCTAAGCTACTTAGTGGACAGAGGCATATCTAATAAGGGGCCATGGGACGCCCCCTTCAATTGGTGAAATTTTACTATCTGTATATTGATTATATATATATAATATATGTAGTTTATAATATTTTACCTTTTGAATTCTATGGATAGAAATTACAACATTTTAATTAATTGAGTTACGCTCAAATTTACAAATTTGCAATTTAGATTGAAACTCAAAAGTATAAAACTTAATTTTGTATTAGAAAATAAAATTTGAAATTAATTCTCATTAGAAAGAGAAACAAACTTATTATTGGAAGAATTAGTTAAAATTAGGAATGAGTATGCCATTGAAAAATAAATAACAAATAAACACAGAAAGAAAGTGAGAAAGTAGACAACCCAACACCTGAACTTTAATATGTACTACTAAAATTAAAATATCTTCAAATGTATGAAACAAAAACAAAATTAATTTGGTAAAAAAGAAATAATTTGAGTAATGACAACCTAAAGACCAAGAACTCAACCATTTTTTTTTCTTCTTCTGGGAGGAGACAACAACCAAAATTCACGTTCAAATTATATATCTACACATTTGATGGTCCTTTTAAGTTGGAGAGTTGAATCCTTTTAGGTTCTTTCTCTGAAATTTCATCTTCTTTTGAACCCATCAATGTGTAGTAACCATAAAGAATCAATTGCAGAAAACCTGATATTGCTCCAACACCATTGCTTATCTGCAAAATTAATTATCACTTCATTAATAATATAACTCTAAATAATTAATACCACGTAAAAATTTAAATACTTGTATGGGATATCAATACATACCAACATATAGAGATCAAATTTGATGAGGGCATAAGCTGTCCAAACACAACCGTTAAGGAAGTTCGTCAATGAAAGAGGAAAGGGCATGTACTTCACACTCTTTGTTGTTATCACCTTTTTCTGTTCAAATTAAAACAATAACTCATTTAAATCTTTATTTTGAATCCTAAACATAAGAAGAAGAAGAAGAACATTAATTATCTATAAAAATGAATAACTTACCATTATGGTTAGAGGAGAAATATACATCATGATGTTGAAAATGTCACAAATGATTCCAACCATCAACGACCTATTTTTTGTTCCATGCAACGCTAGCATTGTAATTGCAACAATGATGCCAACAAATACGACTTCTATCAACAAACAAATACCTACTTTTTTCTGAAATAAATATAATACCAAATCAAATATGAATTAACTATAATATGTATAAGATATTGAACATTTAATAAATTTGAAAAAAAAAAAAGAATTAAAAAAGAAAGTTTACCCGTCCTTTGTGATCGGCAAAGAAGACGAAGATGGCCAAATAAAAAAGTTCAATAACGAGTCCAATTCCATTAATGGTGACTACCAAGACGCTATCAGGATGAACAAAGGGCATTCCATAGAATATCCAAAACATGCAATTTAGAACGGTTGCAATGTAAGGATCTGGCTTGAACTCTTCCACCGACTTGTTCTTTATTATTTTATAAAATGTTGTTCTGCATTAATATATATAGAATCAATAAATTAGAATTCAAAATAATTATGAAAAAATAACAGTTGGGGTAGACTTACACGGGCGAGAAGAAAAGGCCGAAGGAGATGAGATTACCTGTTAGAAAATTGTAGAGAATAATTAGAAAGAAAAATTAATATTAAGTAAAAAAAAAAAAGAATGAATAAAAAGAAGTTACCAATAATGCCGACGATGTTTCGAGCAACAGTGGCGCTCACCATATTTGCTTAATTGATGACTTTAATAACAAAAAGGATGGAATTAATACTAATTATTATTAAAGAAGAGAGTATGAATTTGTGTTGTGTTCAGTGAGGCATTGCATTTGTGACCAATGCCTATTTATAAGTATTCATTCGTGGAACCTTTTCTTTTTTTCCCCTTCCTAATCGGATTACAATTATTTTATTTAGCTTTATTTCCATTAGGAAAAGGACTCCATCTCTTTCACAAACAAAAATCAAACATTTACTATCAAATATTTAAATTCATTTTAGTATATATAAGTTAAAAACTAACCATTGATTTGTAACCGTTTAATCCTTAGATATTCAATTTTGNATACCTACTTTTTTCTGAAATAAATATAATACCAAATCAAATATGAATTAACTATAATATGTATAAGATATTGAACATTTAATAAATTTGAAAAAAAAAAAAGAATTAAAAAAGAAAGTTTACCCGTCCTTTGTGATCGGCAAAGAAGACGAAGATGGCCAAATAAAAAAGTTCAATAACGAGTCCAATTCCATTAATGGTGACTACCAAGACGCTATCAGGATGAACAAAGGGCATTCCATAGAATATCCAAAACATGCAATTTAGAACGGTTGCAATGTAAGGATCTGGCTTGAACTCTTCCACCGACTTGTTCTTTATTATTTTATAAAATGTTGTTNTGGTGGATTTTAGGAGAGTTAGAATTGATTTTTAAATTATTCTTGACTGTGTATTTTGTGTTTGGTAAAATAAATTTGTATTAATTAAATCTATCGAAATCACTCCTACAACCCATAATCATTTCATGTAACTTTTAAAATAAGTTCTTATTAGCTTTTAGATTTGTGTAAAAACAAATTTTACTTCTTAATAAATTTTCAATTTTAAATTTTGTTCGTCAAAATTAAGATATATATTATATATTTAGTATCTTCCTCACATAACCATCATTTTTCATATAACAAAACTATTACTTTTAAATCATATCATATTGGTTTTTTAAAAGGAAAATCAAAGGTTTTTTTCTCTTAATACTTAACAATTAATTTAAAGAAAGTATAACATTTTAAATAATTATTTACACATTTTAGATTATTCAAAAAAATTACAAATTTTGATAGTAGGTTTATTTAGATATTATAAATTATTAAGAAAGTTAATTTTAATATTTGTATATGTTGATGACCTAAATATAAAGAAATCACAGTTATGATTTGCTATTATATCTGTATATGTTGATGAGCTAAATATAATTGGAAATCCTGAAAAGCTTTTAAAGACAATAGAATATCTTAAGAAAGAATTTGAGATGAAAGATCTCGGAAAAACAAAATTTTGCCTTGCATTGCAAATTAAGCATTTAGCATATGGGATATTTGTTCATCAGTCAACCTATTCAGGAAAAATTTTAAAAAGATTTTATATGGACAAAGCACATCCATTAAACATTCCAATGAAATTTCGTTCACTGAATGTGAAGAAAGATATATCTCGACCTCAAGATAATAATGAAGAACTTGGTTCTGAAGTACCATATCTAAGTGCAATTGGTGCACTTATGTATCTTGCTGATAATACAAGGCTAGATATTGCATTTTCAGTAAATTTATTAGCTAGATACAGTTCTTTTCTAACAAAAATACATTGGAATGGAATTAAGCATATACTCCGTTATCTCCGAGGAGCGATCGATATGAGTTTGTTTTATTCAAATAAATCAAATTTTGACTTAGTTGGTTATGCGGATTCTGGATATTTATCTGATCCACACAAAGCTAGATCTCAAACAAGTTATTTGTTCACTTGGAGAGGAACTGCTATATCTTGGCGATCAGTGAAACAGACCATAACAACTACTTACTCAAATCATGTCTCAAACAAGTTATTTGTTCACTTGGAGAGGAACTGCTATATCTTGGCGATCAGTGAAACAGACCATAACAACTACTTACTCAAATCATGCTGAAATTTTTGCAATTCATGAAGCTAGTAGAGAATGTGTATGACTAAGATCAATGACTCAACACATTCGTGAAACATGTGGCTTGTCTTCTAGTAAAAATCCTCCAACAACATTATACGAAGACAACACAGCATGTATAGCCCAAATCAAAGGAGGATATATTAAAGGAGATAGAACAAAACATATTTCACCAAAGTTTTTCTACATTCATGATCTTGAAGAAAATAGCGACATCACTATACAACAAATTTGTTCGATGGATTACTTGGCAAACTTATTTACAAAATCATTACCGACCGTAGCATTTGAAAATTTGGTGCAAAACATTGGAATGCGGCGACTTAGAGATCTCAAGTAATGTTCCTACGAGGGGGAGCAAATGTATTGTATTCTTTTAAAAGTATTAGAATATATAAAATATGTATTCTTTTTCCTAGGATTTTTTTCCCATTGGGTTTTTCCTAGTAAGGTTTTAAGGAGACATATTTCATATAATATATAATGGACATCTAAGGGGGGAGTATTAATATTATAAATATTATATTTGTAAATAGATGTCAGCCAAGCTTAGTGGCTAAAGGCCATGTGTCTCCTAAACACATCCTTAGTGGTCATGAAGCTCCACCACTACTTGTCAAATTGCCTATAAATAGAGGCCTTTGGTGGATATTGTAACACACAAATTAGAGAGAAAAGAAGAGAAAAGATGGGTGAAATTTGTTTGAGAAATTTCATTTTCCATAAAATCTCACTTTCTTTATTTTAGTTTATTTTAAATTTACTTTATTTAATTTGGTTATCTTAATTACTTTGATATTATTTTATTATTTATTATTTTAATATTATAATTTTTTTTTATTTTCGTACTCCTATTTTTCTGTCATTTGCTCCTCAAATTTATAACAATATTAATTTTTTGAAAAATGGATTGCCATGACATATTGTATCAAATGGAAAACACAATCAAATGATTTACATTTATAGAAAATAACTTAAATATATGAAAAATTTAACCAATTATTATTGATAATCAGTAAATTCCAAATTTACCCTTATGTGGGTTTGAAAAAAAGAAAAAGAAAAAAGCCCATTTTGTTGTGCTGCCAGCTTTTTGTTGAAAGAGGGGTCTTCAATTTTTTTACTCCCCATAGGAAGTTCATGGCTATTGGAATTGAATTTGCTATTAAGATTGCTCAATTTTAAAAACTGGAATGTTATTAAAGCAAATAGCTCATTTAGACGATATACTATTATATGACAAAAATATAAGTATATGAGGATGATATACTTTTATTACTCTGCTTATCGGCGATAGACTTATCTGTCAGTAATAGAAGCCTATCGCTAGTAGATATTGATAAGTTATTATGAGAAAATGTTTTTCATCATCATTAACTTCTTACAAGAAAGTTTTTTAAGTTAGAAGATACATTGTTACTAAGACAGTGATAAAAGACTATCAGTATCCTATCTTTTGAAGTCTATGAAAGTAATATACTTTCTATTATTGATAATCAATTAGTAATAGTCTTCTATCACTATTTATTAAGGATAGAAAGGGATAGAATTCTATTATTAATAGGACAGTTATAGGCTAACATTATAAGAAAGTGTTTCTTATCATCATCAACTTTCTGCATGAAAGTGTTTTTTAAGTTAGAAGATACATTGTTACTAAGACAGTGATAGAAGATTATTAGTGTATCACTGATAGATAGTGATAGTCATTTTAAGTAATAGACGCTAATAGTAGACTATTACTATCTAGCAGTATAAGACACCTAGAGTATGACTTTTTAGATTTTTTATATGGATTGGAGCAAAATTTTGCTATACTTGTAAAAAGCCAAACGTATATAAATTATAAACTTTTCTCGCTTCCGAATATTAGAACTATATATATATATATATATAAATTCAGACTAAATTGAGAAAGTTAAGAATAGATAGAATTATAGACATAATAAGAAAAATATTTATTAAAGATAAGAACTTGTCATTATAAAAAAAATGATAATTGAAGCTGGTAAAAGAAAATCGAACAATTAACCATAATTGAAACTTGAAAATAGCGGAACTCCCAGTACCTTACGGCTGCTTATGATGATAAAAGTGAAGGCAAAGCAAAAAAACTAATCTTCCTTTCTGCAAGAGATATGAATTTAATCAGATTTTCCCTTTTCTATAGAAAAGAGAAGAGAAAATACATCCATAGACAAATGCGAGAATAACATTAAGAGCTAGTAATTTAATGTGAAATTATAGTTAAGATATGACGTAAAATTTAAGATTGATTGATTGTGATAAATTTAAATAGTATATCAATCTTCTAATATTCTTTCTATTTATAGGACTGAACATCTGTTGAAAATCTATCCAGTGGAATTCAATATTAGTTGGAGAGGACGTTAATAAAAGTTTTATGTCGTCCTCTTTAGTTGCATTAAGATCTTAGTTCTTATCTCTTTCAAAGAAAAGAGTCAATCATCTGCTCCATTTGAACTTCATACTCTCTAATACTATTAGATAAATATAGGGCTTCTTGAAAATTTGACAAAATAAGTTTAAAAAATTAAGCCCATAGCCCAAACTTATTCCTTTTGCGAAAATAGCAAAAAAAAAAGCCTAACCCACGTGATACACCTGATACCACCTGATACACCTAATACACTTGATACACCTGATACATCTAATACATTTGATACCCTTGATGAACTATTGATATACATTAGATACACTACTGATATACATTTGATACGCTTGATATACGTATATCCTTGATACACTTGATACACTACTAGTATACGCCTGATACACACTGCTTATACACACTTAATACACTATTGATAGATACTTGATACACACTTAATACGCTATTGATAGACACTCGATACATTTGATACACTTGATATATTATTGACAGTTGAAAACGACGGGTTATTTAAGTGTTTTAAAAAAATCATAAAAGTAATTTTTTTGAAAAATACTTTTTTTTCTCTAGTTATTCCAAACACACCCAAATTGTCAAGGTGAGTATACCAGTACTAAACTGAGTGTTAGTGAGTTTTATGTTGAATCCCCCGGCTTATTGTATATTTGTACTTAAAAATGAAAGAAACAAACTCATTTAAAAATGAAAAAAAAACTAGGGAAAAAAATGTAAATACAAAAATTAAAGTGAGTAATAATGCATATTACTGCAAACAAAAAATACAAAAAGTATACAATCAGTGCAAAAAATACACAACTGATATACTTTAAATGTGATGTATTAGTTGACTGATATACCAAAAGACGTGGATTTGTTAAAAGGGAAAAATTGAAATACAAAATAAATGAAATTTTAAATTTGAGAATCTGTCACATCTACAATTTTTCATATATGGAAGGCACGCCGCTAATTATATTTTGGATTTGGTACCCATTGCAAATTCTCATAAATAAATATTATAAAGATTTATGTGATACTCAACATACTCCACTTGTTTTACCATTAAATAAATAAAATAAATAACTTAAATGTAAACTAACATGGAATGCAATTAATTAGGAGCAGCCATTTTATTCCAAACCCCACTAACTAAAATCTTCAACAAAAGAACAAAAGCCAACGAGTTTACCTTTGTGATGCTTTCAAACAGTGTAGTAATGTGTGTTAGAAAGGAGGTGGGGGAGATCTACGGGTGGACCCTTTCGGCCACTGGAACTTGGGCGGCGGTGGCGGTGGCGGAGAACGTAGTCGCCTTCTCCTCCTCCTTGCTTGCAGTTCATATTGATAGGGGGAAAGTGACGGCGGTGGCGGCGGAGGAAGAGGAACAATCTTTGTGTGATAAAGGGAAGGCAGTGGGTGAGGGTGAGCGGCGGATGTGGAGAGAATTGGAAAGCTAAAAGAGAGGGTTAATGCAACTAAAACAAAGGCCATTCCACACTCCATTTTTTTCCTTACTTTTGTTTGCTTTTAATTCGTCGATGGATTTTGCTTTTATAATGCCATACACCAAACTATTGTGGCTGCTTCACCCTTTTGCAAGTCCATGGAAGGATACTTTGAGTTTCTCTCTCTCTCTCACGTTTGAATTATTTTGGTTACTACCAAACAAAAAATTTTCAACTTGGTTATCTCAACTTGGACTCTACATTCCAGAAATTTAATTATCAATTATAATATTAAATGTATTATAACGATTTCCGGTGGCTATATATGTTGTTTGTTTTATTGCTATTCTCTGTCCATGGTTTTTCTTGGAATCTTCCCTTTTTGGACACTTCCAAAACTATAAATGAACCATAATTTTGAGTGTATATCTAGATGTTTACTCTGAATATTTTCCATCTCTTAATTATAGGTGAAGGAAAATTGAATTGTTGTGTTCCGTTACATTATATTTGGATACACAGCCATATCAAATTTTCAACAGAGGTCAAATGTCCAAGGGTGGATTTCAGTAGTTCATGGAATTTGATGTGCAACACAATTAGTAAGTTTGGTAGGGCGACTTGGGATCCAACATATCCAAGGAAGGAGGCTTGGATGTCTTTGTTTGCAACAATTAACTCTGAAGATATCATATGGAAGGCTCAATGGATGCCCATGAAAGCAATAATATATAGATGTGGAGATTTTCATAGTGTGCCTTTGTTGGGACCATGGGGTGGCGTCAATTATACACCATTGTTGGTTTTGTGACAGATGTGGTTCAAACAGTTTAAGAGAGTTTGATTTTTCTTATGATCTTGAAGATTGCCATGGGAAAAAATGTGGAGCAGTATATGCTTGGAAATCTGTGAGGAAGATAAAAGACAAAGGACATTATGAAGGAGTTACCAGAAAATACGAGGCATGGGATGCAAACAGAAGGAAGACTATGGTAAGTTTTACCCTAAGGATGATTTGAATAGGTTTCTAAGGATGATATGCAGGGAACTTGGGCATTCTGGTCGTTTTCATTAATTGTTCATTTTAATTTTGCTACTATGACAATGGGGATCATATCCATTGCACTTTTTTTTTTTTTTTTTTTTTTTTTTTTTTTTTTTTTTTTTTTT
>QLSR01001484.1:1018643-1029934 GCA_031780015.1 Citrullus colocynthis
TTTTTTTTTTTTTTTTTCTCTCTCTTCCTCTCTCTTTTACTTTGTGTATTGAAAGAAAAAATGAAAATAGCTCACTTCCCTCCAATTCACCATCCTTACAATTCGAGATATAAGAGTTGAATCATGGAAGAAAAAAAAAAAAACAAAAACATGGAAAAAATGAGATAAGAGATTAATAATCTTGGTGAGTCAGTTGCTCTCAACGAGAAAAAGGAAAGTCATTGTAGATACAACACAATCAAGCAATTCAACTCATAAAACTAATGATCCCATTTATCCTCCAGGACTTATGTCCAATCCTAAAGCTGAGGTCAAAGTTTTCTCAACCTAAATCAAATCGAGTACTAGAATTGAGAATTGAGGTCAAGTCCAAATAAGTCCATCTATTTTTGAACTCAACCCTAAAGCTGAGGTCGAAGTTTTCAAACTAATTAAAGCTCAGCGAACTCGACTATAGAGCTAAGTTCGTTGTATTCTTGGAATCTTATCAAGACAAAAATACTTTATCTTTCCTAATTTGTCCACCCTTAAGTTCCTTCAAGGTGTACAAAGGGGACAAGGTTTGGATACCGTATTTGGTCCAGTTTATTTTAATTTTATTTTTAAATTTTTGTTTTGTTTTGTTATTTTTTTATTTTGTTATTTTTATTATTATTTCAGTTATTTATTATTCTTATTTTTGTTTTTAAGAGTTGAAAATAAATAAGTTTTAGGGTTGGTTTTTCTCTCTCCATATCTCTACTCTCTCCGTAGCTTCCAGCTCCTCTCCCAACTTTTTCTCGGAAAGAATTTTGGGTCGGAGATTCACTCTGGCGAACGTATTGAAAAGTCTTTCTCTATTTATTTTAATTGGTTTGTTCATTCACTTTTTTTTTTTTTTTTTTTTTTTTTTTGTTTTTTTTTCTTTTTTTTTTTTCCTTTTTTCTTTTTTTTTTCTTATTTTTTTTTTTTTTTTTTTTTGTTTTTTTTTCTTTTTTTTTTTTCCTTTTTTCTTTTTTTTTTCTTATTTTTTTTTTTTTTTTTTTTTATTAATATAAATTTGTTCATGTGTACTGTGAATTTTATAGAATTAAAATTTGTAGACATGTTTAGTTATTTTATGAATTCTACTTTTGTTTTGATGGTTAATCTCATAATATCTTGGGTTTTATTTTAATTGAATCTTATGGTATCTGTGATTTTATTTTATTTGAATTCCATGAATTCTTTGATTTATTTGGAACCATTATTCTTTAGGATGATAGATTTAAATTTTGATATCTTGTATGTTACAATAAATAAGCAATGAGATATGATTTCTATTTTTGTTGAATTAAAATTAATCAAATTTGAATCCTACATTTTTCTCCATTATAGTTACATCAAATCGTACCTAAAATTGGTTGAGATTTGAAATTTTTAATATGATAGATTGTGTAATTAGGGTTTGGATTACAAATTACTACTATTATTATGGGATGTTATTTAGTTATTAATCCGATGATCTTGTTTAGTTATTTTAATTGTGATTTCTATGAGTAGACACTAAATTGTTATCATACATATGTAAGGTTCCTATGAAATGGTAGATATATATAATAATTGGGTTTAAAGGAATAATGGCATAATTCATGTTGTTAGTAAATTAAACTTTGTTAGTTCACTATTTAAAATATGTTTTTACTTTATTTAATTTTTTGTTATACGAAAAACACCAAATGTTTTTTAGGCAGAGTAATGTTCTGTCCGTGGATTTTTTTTTAAATTTCATAAATACACAAAATGCCTAATCAAAATTGACAGTGTAGATTTACAAATGATCCAAATTTGAATTTGATAATTAACTGAAATTTTCTTGTAAATAAAATGTTGTTTTTAAAAAATAGATTTGAGACGGAGTAATGTTCTCTCTTTGGAATTTATTAATTTCTTAGTACACGAAATTTCTCATTAAACACGAACGAAGGAGATTACAAATATCAAAGTTTGATATTTTAATATTTTTGAGGTGAATGAAATTATTTTAAGAAACCAAAATACATTTTATTTTTTTTTTAATAAAATACCAATAGAGGGATATTAGTAGATGCACCCAGATATCTCAACTAGGTTGACACATTCTTAGCATCCTCATCACTTACCCAAGCCAAAGAGATGTATTCATTCAAACGGCGAGAGCCAGAAAATACAGAGCGAGCTAGAGATAAGCTCGGGTACAAAAGAAGCTAAAACAGATAAAGAAAAGCCCTCCAATTTAGAGCAATTGTAGAAATGTCGTAATTACAAAATAGGCCAGATTTAGTGCACCAAGAAGCAGCAAGAGAAATAATATCGTCCCAAAAGGAGCCACACGATTTGTCAACCGATTTGTCAATCTCTTGGAAAGTTCTTCTGTTACCTTCAAACTAAATATTCCATAATGTTACCACACTGATATTGCTCCATATGGCTCTGGTTTTGGTGTTTGTTTTCAGATTAATGAGGTAATTGATGAGGGATTGTAGGGTCAGAAATTGCGGCAAGTCATCTCCTTCTTCGAGGTAGCTCCATAAGGAAGTGGTAAAAATACAATGGATGAAAAGGTGTTCCATGGATTCAAAGTTTTTCCTGCAAAGAACACACCAATTGGGATTAAGACTCATGTGTGGATATCTAGTTTGGCATTTATCCAGTGTGTTACCATTGTGGATGATTGTCCAGATGAAAAAATTGCAATTTTTGGGCATCAGTGCAGACCACATATAATTAGGGCTAATGATAGGGGCATTAAAAGAGTTGGTATGCAAGTGTTCCTTCAAGGATTTGACAGAGAAAAAACCATTCTTTGATAGTTTCCATGCCGGCTGATCAGCACCAGTACCAATGGAGGGGGCGAGCCACAGGTCTTGGAGATAGATATCAAAGATTCAGATTCACGCTGGAACAATGGTCGACAGGCTTGTATACTCCAAGTAGACTTGATTGGATCCCATGCTTCCCGAACAGACATCAGGCGGTTGTTTGTGAGTTCAAAAAGTCTGTGGGCAGCATTGTAAAGAGTCCAATTATGAAACCAAAATAGGGTCTTCTCTCAATTATTTATCTTCCAGAGTAGATTTCTAAGCATGTGGTTCTAGTGTTTTGCAATATGGAACCAAGGAGATCTACTGCTAGTGTTTGTACACATGTTTGGAATGGTACCATGTTGAGTAGGCTTATATTTGGTGTCAATCAAAACCCGCCAAAGACTATCTTTTTCAGCAAAATTTCGCCATATCCATTTGCTGAGGAGTGCAACATTTGATGTTATGATTTTCTCCACTCCAAGGCCTCTCAGATCTTTAGGCAATGTAACAATATCCCAATGAACAAGGTGGGGGTCGCCATTTTTCTCAACTCCTTCCCATAGGAAATTTCTTATAACTTTCTCAACCTCTTTGCAGAAAGAAATAGGGGCAGTGAAGGTGGATAGGTAGTATGTGGGAAGATTACTAAGTACAACTTTGAGCAAAGTCAAACGACCTCCTTTAGAAATATAGGAGTATTTTCAAGAGTCAAGCTTTTTAGAGATTTTTTAGTGATAGGGCCTAGAACAGAGGGAATTTTAGATTTACCTCCCAAGGGCATGCCTAAGTATGAGATGGGAAAGTAGACAGTAGAGCATCCCCAAATTTCCTCAATTTGTGTCAAGGTAAAATTGTCTACATTGATGCCCGATATGGAAGATTACTGGAGATTAATTTTCAGGCCAAATGCCAACTCAAAAACAGTTATGATTTGCTTGAGGTTGCGGAGTTTTTCCATGTCAACTTCGTGGAACAGGTCCATAATGTCGGTTTTTAAAGTGTTCTAGTACTTTTTTGAAGAATTGAATAGTAAAATCGTCGGGGCCAGTGGTTTTGTTGCATCCCAAGAGATTGACGCTGCTGAGAACCTCTGTTTCAGTGAAAGGTTGGATAAGATTTCTAGATTGCATTTATGTTATGGTTCTCCAATTGAGGTTACCAATCAGCCAAGATACATGTGTAGTGTTCTGGTAAATGTCACTGAAATAGTCAAGGAAGGCTTTTTGAATGCTGGAATCTGATAGATGTGTGACCCCTTGTGAATCTTGAATTTCTAAGATAAAGTTGAAGTGACGACGGGCAATACAAACCTTGTGGAAATAGGTTGTGTTCTCATCTCCTTCACTCAACCGTTTTAGTTTGCAAAGCTGCCTCCACTTTCTTGCCTCATTGAGATTAATTTTAAGGAGATCACTCTTAAAAATAAGCCTATGTTGAACATCATAATCGGAGAGCTGGTTTAGTTCTTTGTGGATATCAAACTCTGTTATCCTTCTAGTGATGTCCTCCATCATGTTCTGCTCTTGTTTATAGACATCACGATTTCAGGCTTTAATGGATGTCCATTTTGGAATATGGTACTCCATTTGGACTCGATAACCCCTTTGAATAATTTATGAGATAGTCAGCGATTGTCAAATTTAAACGGACAAGGGCCCCATCTAAGAGCGTCGGATACAAGGAGAAGAGGATAATGGTCGGAGACAGTACGGTTAAGCCTCTGAGTTTGGTGAGGATTCAAGTTTTGTTCCCAAGCATTGGTATAGAGGAATTGATCAATCTTGGACATGGTGGGATTACTGTGGAGATTGGACCACAAAAGCATCTATAAACATTGAAATCACCCCCAAGGACCCAAATTTGACCACAGAAGCTTTGTAAAGAAAACAAGCTCATTCCAAAAATCACCATGGTATCTTCGGCTCGCAGGGCCATATATACAGGTTAGCCACCAAGAAAAATCGTCTTCACGTTTGATTTGGATGGATAAAGAACAATTACTTTCCACGGCTTTGACAACATTATGGATGAAAGAGTCCCAGAGGATGAGAATGCCACCAACGGAACCATTTGCCTTTGGTAAAAGCCCACACAATGCTAATAGAGCTCTATAAGGATTTAACCATGAAACGGTTGATAGACAGAAGTTTTGTTTCAGTCAAAATGACGAAATCTGGGCTGTTTGCAGTGATCAAGCCCTTTATAATAGCTTGTTTAGAGGTTGAGTCGAGGCCTCTGACATTCCAAGATAGAATCTTCATGGAGCACGGGAACCAAACTACATTTCATTTTTTTTTTTTTTTAAATAACTCTTATGCCACCCATAATGGTTAATTCATGGTTTATTTCTAAAATGTGAGTTAATAAACACTGGACATTTAAATACAAAGCAAATTAACATCTTTGGACCTTTATCTATATATATATTTTTTTGAGAATAAAAGATAAATTTTGGTAATCATTTTCATGGGTGTTGTAGGGTGTAACACCTTCCCTACACACAAATGACTCCCGAACTCGAATATGAAATTACATAGACCAGTAAACCAATCACGCTTTGAATATGATAGATGGCAACTCCAAAACTCTTTATTCTAAGAGACCCTTAAAAAAGAACGTCAGCCGCTCCGCTTTGTGATCACATTGTGACATGATTGTTATTAGCTGTGGGTTGTAAAACAATTAATTTGGTGGGCAAAATAATTAATTTGTTGAGAATTTGGTTGTTGAATTAGATATGATAAATTTAATGAAGTGGTGAGGGTAAAAGATTAATTGAACATTAAAAGTTTACAATATCATCACTTTAAAGGCTAAAAAAATAAGTTTTTAAAAAAGGGTACAATTTGTTTTTTTTAAAAAAACAAACCTCCAAAAGGATAAAAAATGTCAATTTTCCATCAAACTTCCCTTTTTTGTTGGGCCCGTCATCGAAGTTGAAAGTGTACAAATGGACAATATAAATAATATAATGTATAGTACGAAAATTAAATAAATTCCTAAAAGGAAAAAAGTGAAAGCTAATAGCTAGATTATGAATTCATTAACTTATATGCAACATAATCAGAAAGAGAGAGAGTTCAGGAAAAAGAAAATTTCTAACTTTAATTATAAATAAATATAACATCCTACAAAACTCAGTTTAGAAAATTGAACAACCTATTAAAATTAATAACATTATTTTGATTCCAATCCAACCATATAAATTAAAAAACAAAAAAAGATATATTACTTTCTTTTAGTTTATGAATTTTTAGTCCTAAGTTTATTTCTTTTAAAAAAAAAAATCCTAAGTTTATTTGGTTTTTGGAATTTTAAAATGCGCTTTAGGCATGACATTAATTTTTTTTTTAAAAAAAAATTAATTATATATAGGAAAGAAAGAAAAGGAGGAAGAAAGACACTAGGAATCCTTTTTTAGAACAACGAGCTAGAAAGCTTCGCACAAGATTCAAGAATGGATAAGTGTCTCAATTCAATTTCTCCATGTCCTTAAAATTTAAACCCCCAATCTCCTTAGGTTGAAATTTTGTAATTTCCTTTCGTGGAGAATGACTATTGATATGGTTAGAGAAATTTTAGGTTGAATAAAAATTAGAGAATCTGTCACAATCCGTAGATTGGTTTATTCTAATAGCATGTGACAGTCTAATTTTTATATATTTTAATTTTGTAAAAAATTAATAATTATGATAAAAGATATTGTTAAGATTTAATAAGATTTTGTTTAGGATGTAAATCAATAAATAAATTAGGAGCTAATATGTTTATAAACTACAAATATTAGATCGTTACATTATAAAAGAGAATTAAATTGTTATAGATTTTAAGATATATACCAAGGTCTATAGATTATTTTATATTAAAATTTTAAAATTAAATTGTTACAACTAAGCTTCAAAAATTGAATTTTTCTTTTCATAAAGGTCCTTTTACTTTTATTTTTATTTTTTTTTTAGGACATCATTAAAATGTTGTTTAACCTTTCAAGAAACTTGAAACTTGGGTAAGTTAAAGTATGATAGTCTCCTTTCTTTTTCTTTTTAGTTTTTTTTAGTAGCTAGACTATTGTTTTTCATACAAGTATATAATGAAGATTTGAGATTCCAAAGCTTTCAATTTTCAAAGAGATCCAAACTCTACCTTCCTACAATTGAAGAGAGATTGAGAAGAATGGAGTCTCAAAACCCCCTTTTTGTGTTCTTCCTCCTCATCATCATATCATTGCTTGCTTTAAATTTGCCATCAATTTTTGCTGCACACTATATTCACCCATCTCCTCCGTCGTTGTCGCCGCTGCCACCTCCGACCACCAAACCTCTAGTTCCTTATTACCCTTTTATAATCCCTCCTCCTCCAACCAAGAAGACTTATAAATTCAAATCACCGCCGTCACCATCGTCGCCACTACAAGGATTAGGAAGGCCAGTAGTTCCTTATTATCCTTTCAAATTTCCACCACCTCCATCAAGAAAGCGACCAAATTCTCCTCCGAGCTACCATGTCTTTCCCCCACCGGCCTCACCACTACCAGTCAAGAAGCTTTACACATCTCAGACAAGGCGGTCAGCGCCACCGCCACCACCTAAAAAGCCATATCAGTGGCCAAAGGGGACCATCCGTAAATCACCCCACCTCCATTTTAGGAAGCCATAATGGTGGCTACACTGGCCAAGGGTTGAATTTGTTAGATTTTGATAAAATATTAGAAGTTGAAACAAAATTTTAAAGGGAGCACATTATGTATCTAGTTTCAAAACATTCCAATTTGAAACACTTTCCTAAGTGTATTTTCATTATCCGTGCATCAAAGGAGTAAAGAGTGAATGGGAAGATTTCACCTGTACTTCTCCATCTTAATTTTTTTTCATTCCTCAAAATTTTAAATAGAAAAATGAGAAGTGAATTTTTCAACCTTCATTTTCATTCATATGGATGGGAAATTAGTTCTCGCCACGAGTAATATTTAAATCTATCTTATATTGCATCAATATTTTTTTATCTCAATTAATCACATATCAAAAATAAAAATTTTAAAATATTTAAAAAAAAAATTTGCCATATGTGTAAATGGACAACTAGGTGAATTGCTAAAATGCATTCAATATTTTGTTTTTATAATACTTTGGTGCATCTCAAGATGCACTCATCTTTATGCATCTCCGATCATCACTCCCAACAAAAAGAATTAAAATATTTTTAAAAAATAAAAAGAAGTTATCACATGTCAAATTATAGTTGGATAATTTGGTGGGACTATTTTCCGATTTTTTTTAACCACCAAACCCCACTTGTGTGACTTGTCTCGATCTTCCCATCTATATATTAAAAAATTAAAAGTTTAAAACTTTAAATAGATAATCTTACTTTCCTTCACTTTTATCTAGCCCCTTCATTTCTCCTCATGAAATATTACTATGTTTTTCCTTTTTCCAATTTTCTTTCCTTCACTTTCTCTCGCCCCTTCATGTATGGAGAAATAATTTTCATGCCAATGCTTTTGTGGAACAGAATGTAAAAATGACAATCTTTGTAAGAAACAAAAAAAAATAATAATAATAATAATCTTCCATTCATCATCTTTGTTCAGTTTTTCTTTAAAAAATAAGATATTAGAGGTAGAGAGATCTCTACTAAACTATCTCAACTAAGTTGAAACATTCTCAGTATTTTCATCACACTCCGACCCGACCTCAGAATATCTCAACTAAGTTGCTCAATCAATTTTTTATTATATAGAAAGAGTATGAAATAAAATAAAGGTTAAAGGTGATAAATGTAAATAAACAATATGAGATAGGGATGGATATCCTATTCCTATCTCGGGAAAAGATAGAAATAAAGAAAATAGAAGACTCGTTTATTGATGAGCATTATTAATTTGACGGTCAATATTGGTGGGTTCATAAATGATAAAATTGACCTATATCCATCAACTAGGCTTTAAAAATCCTTTTTCCAATAGTCAAATAAAAGTGTAAAAATGACATTAACATAAAATTGTTGTAAAATTGGGGAGCAAAATGACATAAAAATGGGAGTACGAAAATGGAAAAATTATAATAATAAAATAATAAAATAATATAAAAGTAATTAAAATAACCAAAATAAATAAAATAAACTAAAATAAAGAAAGTGGGATTTTATGAAATTTCTCAACACCAATCTTTTCTCTTCTTTTCTCTCCAATGTGTGTATTACAATATCCATCAAAAACCTCTATTTATAGTCAATTTGGCAAGTAGGTAGTGGCATTTTATGGCCACTAAAGATGTGTCTTTAGGAGACACATAGCAAAGACACATAGCTTTTAGCCACTAAGCTTGACTACATAATGAACATCTATTACAAATATAATATTTATGATAAAAACTTATTTTTGGTATAGAGAGATAAATTAGAGCTCCAAAATAAAATTTATTTTGGAGAAATAAAGACAAATCTTTTTAAAGAGAGGGTGAGAGAGATGAGTTGGAAAGCACCATATATATGTGTGTTAGAAAGAGAATATTAGTCAAGAGAATATTGAGTATCCATAAGGAAACCTCATTAATTCTTTGATGTGTAACTCTTTTTTAGAAAGAAAAAATCAAAAGAAAATTATTAAGAGTAACATGCATCTATATATATATAACCAAAATTACATTGATTTATGTTTTGGAAGTGTAAAAAACTATAGATTTTCTTTTTTTTTTTTTTTTTTTAAAAAAGCAATGAGTCGTAGCAACAAACAATATAAATAGCCATCAATCAACCCTTGAAAATTGTTAAATATTTAGTATTATAAAATATAAATTAAAATAATATAAAACAACACATGTTATATTCAATGTCCTAACTAATATGGATACGACAAACTTCTCTCACTTCCACAATAAAATTTCTATTAAATTTCAACTTAGGCTCCCCTTAAATTTGGGCTCCTCTCACTTCCACAATAAAACTTATCCCAAGTTTTGTATGAGAACTTTTCAATACAACATACTTAAGACTCCTCCTAAGTATGACCTCTCTTCATCTGAATAAAAAAAGCTTTTTCCAAACTTTGATTTAGCTCCCCTTAATACAACATCAAAAAATTAATTCATCTCAAGTTCTCACTTACTCCCTAAGTTTATTTGTTATACTCACAACAAAATCCAGCTAAGTCTAATTGAACTGCTGGAATAAAACCCTCAGCAAGAAAACACGAATCTTTTGATCAGTGTACATGAAGGTTGAAGGTTAATTTGACAATCCTTAAGTTCAAAACTCTTAATGTACACATTCTTCTAATAAAGTGGCTAACCCTAAAAAATAAATAAGATCACAATATATATGGCTCACAAATTTGAATAGATCTTCAAAGAAAGAAGAAATATTCGTTCTTTGTAAGAATAGAAAAGAGGCCACCAAATTAGCAATACATGGTGACAAAAAATGAAAAAAAGATTATGTCAGAATCTGCCATCACATATGTAACATTATATATGCTTGACGTCTTACATGACATGTTGCTGAAGATAGCAAAACAAACTAGTGAAGTTGCACAACATATATCAACATACACGGAAGAAAATCTCTAAGCAAAATTTGCAGACACGAAACATATTGCTAACATATTACAATACAAGTTGCTTAAATTTTACCTGTAATAAAATCAACCAATTCTACTGTAGTAATAAACTCAAATTGCAAATTTCTGGAAATGGCTCTAAAATTATAAAGTAAATCAGTCCAGTCCACGTTAAGATAACCAAGTTTGAAAATTTTTGTTTGGTAGTAACCTCAAAATAATTGCCTCCATGGACTTGAACAAAGCCCGAACAGTGTTGGTGTATGGCATTAATTATAATAGCAAAACCCATCATTGAATTACAAACAAACCAAAGAAAAAAGGGAAAAATGGAGTGTGGAATGGCCTTTGTTTTGGTTGCATTAACCTTCTTTTTTAGCTTCCCAATTCTCTCCACATCCGCCGCTCACCCTCACCCACTGCCTTCTCTTTATCACACAAAAATTGATCCTCTTCCGCCACCGCCGCCGTCACTTTCGCCGTATCAATATGAACTGCTAGCAAAGAGAAGGCGCTTACGTTGTTCTCCGCCACCGCCACCGCCACCGGCACCACCCAGCTACCAATGGCCACAAAAGCCCATCCCTAGATCTCCTCCACCTCCTTTCTAACGCACGCACACTACTAAACTGTTTGCAAGCATCGTCACCAAGGTAAACTCATTGGCTTTGTCATTTTGTGGAAGGTTTTAGTCAGTAGGGTTGGATTATTGGAATAAAATGGCTGTTCATAATTAATTACATTCCATTTAATTTGTTTCACATTTAAGTTTCTTTTTAGTAAAATAGGTGGTTTACATAATCTTTACGAGAACATGGTGATCTTTATGTTTACTAATCTGGTAGATGATACTACGAAATCCAAATAGGTATTTGATAAAAAAAAAAAAAAAAAAAAAAAAAAAAAAAAAAAAAAAAAAAAAAAAAAAAAAA
>QLSR01001484.1:1030644-1059874 GCA_031780015.1 Citrullus colocynthis
AAAAAAAAAAAAAAAAAAAAAAAAAAAAAAAAAAAAAAAAAAAAAAAAAAAAAACCTCACACAAAAGAATGGTAAAGTCAACTATCTTGAAGGGTATGTTGAGGATTTCATACATTGTCCTTTTTTTAAATACCTCTAGACTATCCTCAACTAGGTGGCAACATCCCCTCTTCCAGACTCTATAGATGAAATGCTCTTTGTCATAACACACATCAAACAAAATAGCAAGAAGAAAGTGTTATGGACAAATCTGATTGGAGCTTGCTTCCAGTGCATCAGGTTGGAGAGAAACAACCAGAACCTTCAAAGACGAGGAAAAGCATCCAAACCACCTGTGGGAAGACATCATCTATCTTACAACGTTATGGAGTACTAAATCTACTTTATTTTGTGACTATAATGTTTCTTGTACAATTCTCAACTGGAAGGGTTTCTTCTTGCCTCCTTTTGAGCTTTCTCTTATTTCTTTTTGGCTTTGCTTATTGGCCTACGCACTAACTTAATAAATTCGAGTATTAGCATGTTGATGTAATATTAATTAAATCTACCTAATTTCATTAGCTTAAGGTTAGATCATGTCTTAATTAAGTATAATTTCATATTGTTTTTTACTTTTTCTTATTCTCGCATTAATTGACTATTTGGTGTATTTTCTTTCCTAATAAATAACAAATTTTCTCTCATTTTTCTATAGAAAAGGGCCGGAAAGGAAAAGTTTAGTTAATTACTAAGGTTAATATAGGGAAAATTGATTAAATTCATATCTCTTGCAGAAAGGAAGATTAGCCTTGGCTTTGCCTTCGCCTTCATCCTACTAAGCATCCGGAAGAGAGTGGGAGTTTAGCTATTTTTAATTTGAATTTAGTTTTTATTTTGCCTCTAAATATTGAAAATATTACATTTTTAGTCACTAAGCTTTGACTTTAATTTGAATTAGTCTTTACGTCGTGAAATATTTATTATTGATATTTGAATTTTGTTTCAATTTGATCTACATATTTCGAGATTTATACTTTTAACCTCAATATTATGCATGCCTATATGAATGTAAATTTAATTTCTATCCAACAATAACGATATCATAACCTTGGAAAAAAAAGAAAAGAAGAAAAAAACCCTGAAATCGTGTACGCAATGTGATCTATCAATGTTAAAATTTACTGTCAAGCAATAATTAAACCATTTATATTTATATTTAGTTTGTTTATTCTACGAAATTACGCAATTTGAACTTTTATTTTTAATTGAGTTATAATTTATAATGAACTGCCAAAACACATTAATTTGAATGAAATGATATTTTTCTTGTTCCTAAATTTCTATTTTAAAATCAATGCCCAAATGCCCTCCAAATAATTTATATCCTATCATTATGTGTTCTTACTTTTGTTTACATTAAAGCTTGCCCTAGGAAAATATCTATCAACGTAACATTTGGCTTTATTGCTCGACTAAAAAGTCTTCTATAATTATTTATGAAATAATATGGGTTAGAGCAATTAAACAACCTACAACTTATTATTGTTAACAAATTGAAATATAGGTTCTCTCCAAGTTCATTTTCTTCATTAATTAATATATTATTGTTCGACAAGATTTTTCGAGAAATTTATTCGTTGAATTTAAATTTTGTATTTGTATTGATTTCAGTGTTGTGAGTATAATCTCTAATACTTGAACTTTTGATTCTTTCCCTCAAGAAGTAAACTTTAATCTTTAGGTTTGTTGTTCTTCTTGGAAGATCGGTCTTTAGGCTTGAAGTCTTCTTGAGTGATGATCGGCTTTTGGGCTTGAAGTCTTCTTGGGTGATGATTGGCTTTTGAGCTTGATGATCTTCTTGGGGGATGATCAACCTTTGGGCTTGATGATCTTCTCAAGTGATCGGCCTTTAGGCTTGTTGATCAACCTTTGGAGTTTCTGACTTCAAGAATTTCAGAGAAAGTTTTATGATCTTCTAGGATTCCTTTGAGTTTTAGTCTTTAAATCTTCAAGAGAGTTACACTCTTTAGAGCAAGTCTTCTGATCTCCAAAGCTTCAAGAGGTTTGTATTCTTCAGAGCTTGTATTCTTCAGAGCTTGTATTCTTCGGATCTTTAGAGCTTGAGAGAGTTGTGTTCTTCAGATCTTTAAGTTTTGGCCTTTGGATCTTCAAAGCTTTGGAACTTTAGTCTTCAAAGCTTCTGTTCTCATATTCAGGAAGTTGTGATCTTGAGATCAGTCTTGAAATCTTCAAAGCTTCATCTTCAAAGCTTTAGCACCCCGCTGTCAATGCCTCCAACCTTCCAAAATGGAGAGGCAAGGCCTCTATTTATAGAGGTTCATCATGGGCCCTAAATGAGTTTGGGCCCAGTTGTTTTTGGGATTGGGCTCAGGTTTAGTATCTTTTTTGGCCCAAAATTTCACATTGGACTTTTATTGTATTGGACTTTGAACCCAAACAATTTTAAATACTCAACTCGATCTAATCTATAACTTTCATGAAGGACTTGAGCTTTTATTGTGATGACGTGGCGACTTGTGATTTGTCGAAATTTCTCATTCTAACAATTATTTTTGTTGAATTTTTCTTAATTATATAGTGTGGGTGTGAAAGCAGGTAAAAGTAAGACAAAAGTTCACTTAGCTTTGTTTTTGGGGGAAGATAATGTTCATGCGGTTTATTTTGGGAGACTATAAAACTGAGATTTCATGACATTTAAAAATTGTCATAAAAATTCGTGACACTTATTTTATGTCACTATATCTCCTGTCAAGGTATGAGTATTAGTGACAATTTTGAAAAATGTTATAAATGATTGTCAACAATCAACATTTGCTCACAATTATAAATCGTCACTGTCAAATTTACTATAACAAGTTATCATTGTCATCAATTACTATGAATTGTTACTCTTCGCTTACTCTTACCTTATTCTCCTTCTGTTAAAACAAAACTCAAGAATTCATCTTTCTATCCTTTTATGTTCAACAGTTTTTTTTTTTTTTTTATTTTAGGAAAAGGAAACATCTATCAACCATCATTGATTACAAGGGAGTACGAAAAGAGAGGTTAGAGGAAGCTTCCCAATTGAGAAAAATTTATTTCTCCCCTGTCCATATCCTTGTATGAAACGGAAATATCATCTTTCAAGGCTTGTCTTTATGAATTAAACATACCATTTAGACGGTAATAATTTGATTTTTTCTTTTGTTTTTCAAAATTAAACATATAACTGGACACAATTTCAATTTATTGGTTTTTGTTGTTTGTTATCATTTCCTAAATTAAAGTCAAAATTTGAAAATTAATAAAATTAGGTCCCATTTTATAACCATTTCATTTTTTTTTTTTGATTTTTGAAAATTAAGTCTATTTTCTTATATTTTCTTACAATGATTTGCATCGACAGAGAGTTGAATTCTTACCCAAATTTCAAAAACAAAAGCAAGTTTGTAAAAACTATTTTTTTCTTAGTTTTAAAAATTTGACTTGGTTTTTAAAAACATTGGTAAATAATAGATAACAAAGTAAGAAATTTAGAAGTAGAATGGATGTATATAGGCTTAATTCAAAAACTAAAAATCAAAAACTAAATGGTTACCAAACTTCGTCTTAGTTTTCATAAGTTTGTTTTTGTTTTTAGAAATTAGCTAAACATTCAAATACTTAAATAAGAAAAATGAAAAGCATAAGTAATAAATTGTGAGAAAATAAGCGAAATTTTCAAAAACTAAAAACCAAAAAATAAAAAACAAAATGGTTAATAATTTTTTGTTTTGTGCTTTTTTACTCAATTTTTTCACGAAGAGGTTGAATTCATAGAGAAAATTTCAAAAACAAAAATAAATCGTTAAAAACAAGATTTTCAAGTTTACAAAACTTATTACGGTTTTTGAAAACATCTATAAAAAGTGAAAAATAGAAAACAGAAACTAGTGGTAGCCTTATTCAAAAATAAAAAATTAAGAGATCATCCAATGGGAGTAAGAGACCAAAATTCAAGTGCTTACAGCCAAACCGTTGGAAAATTGTGAACTTTGTTAACCGAAATTTAACTCAATTAACTTTATAATTTAGAGACATTTAAAGAAAGTCATGAAGAAACACGAAGGAGTGTTTGTTTCTAGAATTGAAATTGGATGTGTTAGGCATTTTAAGCTCAATCCTTGTTTAGGGCAAAGATAAGAAAGCTTTAGCTTCGATCCTACATCTTATTCCATGGATTTGAATAGTAAACACTACTCAAATCTGTGTGTATTACCTTTCTTTTTCTTCTAATTTTTTCTAGAAAGTTCGTTTGACCAACTTCTGGATACCACCTCGGACAATTGCCACTGACCAACTCTGGCTGCCACCTCAGGTGATTACTGCCAGCCAACCTCCAATAACCATCACCGCAAACCTTGAAAAACATTAATAAAAACAATCTTAGTATATAACAAACTAAACAAACTTATACATAAAAACACTTTTAAGAAAGAATTGCCCTAAACACATGTGTTTTATTTTAAGGAGTTTTAATAAAAAATGTTTAAATAAATTTTTGAATTTGTTTTCTTAAGTCATTCCAAACAAGGCATACACTGCAATTGTATAATTAGGTATATTTATTTAGGCTATATGGGTAGAAAACTTATTTTAATTTAATAACATTTTCATTTTTTTTTTCGTTGGTCAAATGTAACTAGCTCGATGACTTAGAATCGTTTTTCAAACGTAAAGGTTTAAAATGTTGGAAACAACACTTAGCCTCCAAAGAAAATTAAAACTCAGAATTTATGGTTTTTTTTATTCTTCAAATGTAATTTGATAAAAGAAAATTATACCTTCTCAATAATTGACTAGTTTATTTCAATTTGTTGACAATGATCATTTTCAAATAAGTTAAAGTAATAAAAGTCAATGAAACTTTTTTTTCAAAGAAAGTCATTCGTATCGCACGAGATCAATCAAATTCAGCCCTTGCAAAACTAGTAAATTCAAATATCACATTATTAAAACAATAAATTAAATAAATAATTCAAAAAAATATTCTTCCAAATTTTTTAATTTATTTTAAATTTAACTATATTAAAATAATTAAGATGACAAATTAAACTAATCCAAAATATAACTACCGATTAAATAAAAAAATATATATTTAAAAAACTCAAGATTTATAAATCTGCAATTTATTCGCAGGCTTCCTAAGTCTGCCCTCCAAAACATTTTAAATATTCAAAACCTGCACTCTAAACACAATTTTTTAAAACTCGAACTATCTAAATGTCTGAGTTTAACCTCAACTTAACATTCTCAAGCTTAAGATTCTAAACTTACGCAACAAACATTCCAAATTTAATGGGAAGGCAATGTCTTGGTTACTAAGTTTTTTTTTTTTTCTTTTTTATTTTGGTTGGTGGGAAAATAAATGAGAGCGAATAGAGTTGAATGCAGGAAAAGACACCACTCCCCACATTTATTATTCCATTTTATTTATTGGGATAAAATACACGTTTCACTCTCTAAAATGCCAATGAATTAAGTTTTCAAAGAAACACTTTAGTCTCTAAATTTAACAATGATATTTGACTCAATTTTACTTATCGAATTACTAATTAGATTATTATAGGTTGGCGTGGATTTGGAGACATATATTAATTTAATTACCTGGAAAAAGTTGTAAATTTAATTTTAAAATTAAATTTTTTTGGTACAAATTGAGTTATAACTAGATTAAAGTTTAAGTTATGAACCATTTAAAAAAGACATTTTCCGATAGTCTATGGTTTGGAACCATACAGGGTCATACATTTATATTATATTAAAAGAGGAAAAGTAGGAGAATTTTTACATTTCCTTTTTGCCCCTACCGTTTTAGTAAATGACTACTTTGCTCCTCCTTTTTTGGGACATGACTTTTTATTTACTGTTTGTTGAGCAATGTTAGAAAAATAGAGGTGCAACCTTATGTCGATGGGACACAGCTCATTGGTGCAAGTGGTTCCATATTGAATCAATGTATCCTTTCTTAAATGAATTGAATGCGATCCATGTATAAAAATGTGATTATTCGAGTTCAGATGCACATTGATACCATTCAATCTTCGGGACACGACTTTCCAAGTTTAAGTGTCTATTTAATTGTTTTTTGTGTTGGTGGTTCTGTATCAAATGAATGTATTCATTCATGTACGAGTGTGATCCATATAAACATGACAATGTATCAAGTTTAGGTGTTTATTAAGAGATGTTAGCACAATAAAAGTTGGCTTTCATACTCCCGCTTTACAAAATAGATTTATAATATGCGAAAGTTAACTTTGAAGTCGAATAAGTATATTTTATGTCAGCATAACACCACTATTCTTCGGGTGTAATTGATGTTACATTTTGAATCTTCGCACTTATTATTGATTATACAATTTTTTTTCCTTAAGAAGAGATTCCATCGTAGTTAAAAAGAGAATAATGTACTTTTGATCCATATAGGATAGAAAATTATTTTATATGGTAGAAAATAATAAAAATAAAACTTATAAAGATTAAAATTTTAGAGAAAAAGAAAAGGTAAATTTAAGATTCATAATGTATTTTGACTACTTTGTAATATTCTCACTAATAATATTCCAGTACTTGAACTATTATTTTATCAATATTCTACCAAACATATTTGAATGATAAATCATACTTTTCATTAAGTTCATTGTCTTTAAACCTTAGCCTTTCATCATCATGTGTTCTTACTTTACTTATCCTCTCCTTAAAGCTTGTCCTCAGAAAATATCGATCACCATACCATTTTGGAGTTGCTGGACAGAAAAAAAAAAAAAAAATGTTCTGTAATTTATGAATGTATTTTTATGTCAATAAGGATATAATATTAAATTTATTTTCTTTATGAAATTATGTCAATTAAATATAATATTAAATAATACTTTCTTTTATATTAACTTAAGGTTTAACCAAGAAAACAATTAAACAATCTACAATAAGAATAACTTACCTGACCGACCATCACATGAAGTGCCTAAAACTTCACGCAGTATCTCTAAGAGGAAATATTAAATTATTTATCAACTTTTTGCATTGTTAATAAATTGAAATATAGGTCCTCTCCAAATTAATTCTTTTTCATAACTCTTGGAATTTGAAAGAGAACAATGAGGTTTGTAGTCTTGGCCTCGTATATTTCCTTCCTTCTTGCATTTTTCTCTTTAAATCTCCCCTCCAAATTGACTGCACATCACATTCACCCATCTTCATCCATCAACCACCATAAACACAAAGCTCCGCGGCTGCCACCGTCACCTCCGATCTGCAAGCATGCTGCACCACCACCGCCAGCCGAGAAACAATACGAGTTCAAGCCGCTGCCATTGACGCCGCCACCGCTGCCACCCAAGTCCACATGGCCACAACAGTTCACCGCTAAATCGCCTCCACCTCCTTTCTAACACACTAATAGTTTCTTATGGATATCAGGATGGTAAAATTAATTAGCTTTGTTATTTTTCTTTTATGAAATAATAATAATAAATCTGTTAACTGATCCACAATTTAGAAACATTTTTACAGTATTTTCCAAAGAAATAGAGAGGGCACATTTACGCATTCGTATTTAAAATTGGTCGTTTTTAATATTTCATAAAAAGTGCGGTGAGCGTGGATCGAACACGCGACCTTCAGATCTTCAGTCTGACGCTCTCCCAACTGAGCTATCCCCGCATTCCTTCTTTTATTTTTTGTTTCTAAAATAATTAACCCTATTAACACTATTTTCACCTCCAAATTCCTTCCTTTGTTGTCTAGTCTTTACCGATAGTTTAAAAAAGTAACTTTTTTGTTTTTGAAACTTGGTAAAGAAGTCAACCATTTTGTACTTAAAGAAAAGATGCAAATCATTGTAACAAATGTAGAGGGATAGACTTAATTTTCAAAAACTAAAATATAAAAAACGAAATGGTCAACAAACAGGGCCTTAGCATTTTGGGTTTTTGATTATTTGTTTAATCATTTCTTTTATTCCCTTCATTGTTATCTCTATGAGTCCATTTATAATGTTTTGTTATTGTTACTTTGCTTCGATTTGATCAGGTATACAATATCAATATTTGAACGATATCAATAATTGATCAATATTGGTATTATATCGATACCAATATTCTAAATCTATATTAGTGTTGACATCAAACATTATCGATACTACATACATGATTAAAAATAACAAAAGTGTACCGATATTGTTGGTATTTAAATTAGTATCAGTATCTATAATTAATACCAATACTGATATATAGCGGCCACTTATATACGGATACTGATATTGATTTTAAATGCAATAAAAATCATATGGACGATAATTGAATGAGATGGATGATATGTGAGGACAAAATTTGAAAAACCTCAAAGGTTCATACAAAAAGGAGAATGGTTATCACGTAATTATCATTGCTAATCAATTTGACCACTCTCTCATCCACAAACAGGTTAAGATTGAGATTACAATTTTCATTGTGGGGCCAATGTTCATTAGAATTACAAAATATTGGTACAAAACAACGTAACTAATTGAGTCCCACTTTTTATATTACTATTGATTAATTACATTTATGAGTTTACTCTCTCATGCACACTCAGATTAGGATTGAGATTACAATTTTCACTGTGGGGTCAATGTTCATTATGATTACAAAATATTGGTACAAACATAACATAATTAATTGAGTCTCATCTCATTTTTTATATTACTATTGATTAATTACCTTTGTGAGTAAACGTGGGCCTAAGTTCAATGAAAATAAAATGTTATGGGTGGCAAAGTTAGGACCTCTCGTTAGGCAAACAGCGTTTGAATATGTACCAAGTGAATAAAATAAAGAGCAATGATTAGGGTTCCATCTCTTTTACACACAACAAGATAAAATGAGGGTAAAGAGAGGTAGATGGAGAAAAGGGGCACCACTCCCCACATTTATTATTCTATTTTATCCTAAAATTTTAATAGAACACTTTAGATTTTGAAGCTTTGTAACTCAATTTTACTCCAACAGAATGGTGACTCATATTTATTGTAGTCTTGGAAAAGAATCTCATATTTGATATATAATTTGAGTAGCATAATGTTAAAAATGAATCCAAGAAACTGAATTGGATCCGAACAAATTACATATTATGATATATGATAGATATCCTACACTGAAACTGAAAATATACATAGAGAACAGAAAGTGAAGGGGAAAACATAATTATTTATTATTAATATAATTAGAATGGAAATAAAAAGAATATAACCTAGAAGGGAGGAGGCGATGCCCGTTTAGAGGTAAACTTTCCCGGCCATGGCAACTTGGGGGGCTTCCGCGGAACGGAGTGAAGGGATCTAGTGGCGGCCATAGACGGCGGCGAATTTAGAGAGAAAAACAACACTAAAAAAGAAAGAAAAAGGAAAAGAGAGGTTCTTATAATTGAACACACCATTTTGATTTAGTGTTAATTGTGTGTGTTTAAGTTTAAGCAGAGAGCTTGGGTAAGGAAATCCTTAATTGCTTATTATATATAGCACTTGTTTGGTGTTGCGCAAAGCAAACGTGTTGGAGTCCACTACACAAAACAAAATACAAAACGTCAAATAATTCAAACTTACCTTTTTTGTTGGGCCCGTCATTGAAGTTGAAAGTGGACAAATGGACAATATAAATAATGTGATATATAGTACGAATTATTGTAAAGAAAGGAAAGGACAAGGTACTTCCCTATGATGTGTTGTAGAGAAGGAGAGAGAAAGGAAAGGAGGAGGAAGATGATGGTAAAGACACTTGAAATAAAATAATGATAAAGTAGTCTAATTGGGACAAACACCTTCCAAGACTACCATAGACTCAGTGCATAATGGTGACAGAATATCTGTTGAACCCAATATACCCGCCCGCCAATATGGAATTACACCCACATCCAATCACAACTCCAACCCTTGCACAAGTAGCCACCCTACTAAACTGTTCGGAAATAAATTTTGAAAACTTCGGAGGTCCGAGAAAATTTGGAAGAAAATTGAGAAAGAGGCTACTAATGTTACTGAGCATTTCTATTTTTTGGTTTGATACAAATGCTAAGACATTCCTCCTATTTATACTAGTTGGCACCCCTAAATTTATGGCTAGGGCTTTGTCAACAATTTATGATCTAATGGTTACAAATTACTCGATAGAGTATTCTTTACCTAGGACTGACTTTGTATCATTCTTTCAATTTTATGATAGGTTATAGATTGAAACTTCTTTGCTTTTGATCTATTGTTGTTTTTTGGCTATGATATGAGGTTATAGATTGAAATTTTGAACGGATTAATCAGTTGCATGCGATTTTTTTTATTTTTTATTATTATTATTATTTTTTTTTTTTTAAAGAGAAGGGATAAGAGAATGCACCAAGACATCACCTCTATAGCACTCGCATCATGCTCCTGAGCCAATAGAGATTTCATTAATTAAAATATATATACAAGGAGTTAAAAGGGAAACTCACATACAATGAAATCAGAACGGGAGAAGGGGCTGCAAAAAGAGCTTCCAATTTAGAGCTATGGTTGAGATATTATAATTACAAAAGAGAGATGATTTAGAACACCATAAAGTAGCCAAAGAAATAATATCCTCTCATAAGCAATTCTTGTTTCTACTGAAGTCTTGAAAGATTCTTCTATTGCGCTCAAGCCAAATGCGCTAAAGTGTCACGGTCATCATGCAAGTTGTCTTTAGCTGAAAGAGGCTATTGAGGAGAGCATGTATCGTCCACAAATTGGGCATGATACCTTCTTGTTGAAAACAATCCCAAAAGACCGAAGTGAAGCTGCAAGCTATGAGGATGTGATCGATGGATTCCGAGTTATTCTGCAAAGAACACACCAGTTTGGATTAAGACAAAGAGAAGGATTCCTTTTTTTGGCATTTATCCATTATATTAAGCCCATCGTGTATGATGCTCCAAAGGAAAATTTTGCATTGTTTTGGAATTAGTAGAGACCATAAGTTTCCCACATAACTGGGTGAAGAGACCATGTGAATATGTTGGCTCTATAAGCTTCGCAACATCAACGAAGGAGTTGAATTTCCTCATACAGTATTTAGATGGGTTCCTGGAGGTGGTTTTATGTGTCCATCTATATACGTTGAAGTCACCTCCCAACATCCAATGTTGCCCGCAGAAGTATTTTATAAGTATAAGCTCTTTCCAAAAATCTTTACGGTTTCTTCTACTAGCAGGTCCATAAACATCAGACAGCCACCAATTAAATCCATCACAACATTTAAAATTAACAAAAATAGTAAATGTACCTTCCACAGCTTCAATAGCTTCATGAGTGAGGGAGTTCCAGAGGATGATGATGCCTCCAGCTAAACCATTATTAGCTCTTATGAAGAAGGTCCAAGCAATACTTATAGAACTCCATATGGATTTGATCACCTGCTGATTTACCACCGCGTTAACAATGAAAGAGTTACCTTCCTCGTCCTCTATCTGAATGTTTAATTTGCCAGAACATAGCCACATTAATTTCCTTGGACTTTTATATGAGCTTCAATTAGGTCTAGCTTGTTCCATGTGTTGGATCCAATATCCACGAATCCTCCACAAGCTTCTCCAATTTTCCTGAAAGTTTGTAAGTTCCAAGTTGTTGGAGGTATTCCCCTGAAACGCAAAAAATAAAAAACATATTTGATCATGGAGTTGGAGTTGGTACAAATTGTTTGGAGTGTGTTTTCTTTTTCAAGTGTGGATTATCTGATTTTAGGGAAAACTCTATTGGATTATTATTATTATTATTTTTTTTTTTTAAAATGAATTTTAGGAAGAAATTTTTTGCTACACCCTTAGTTTGAAATATGTTTTTAGAAGTTGATAATAGGTTCGATAGCTTAATAGAAACCTATTGTCAGCGTGCCATTGAGTTTAGAGAAGATAATTTGGGTTGAGGTGTGTCGGCTATTGTCAATTATATGCTTTCAATTTTGACTTCTCCGATTTCCGTCCAACTTAAAATTTCAATAACTATATCAATAAATCACTCTCTAAGGAAGAAAATGACAAAATTTAACACCAATTAGACATCAATTTATCCAATTGCTATCTCTAAAGTTCTTCATCAAAGTAATTGTACTTTATCATCATTTGATTACATATTAAACGTGAGTCTAAAATGAGAGTTTTTCTAACGCAATTCTCTAAATCTAAGGAACAAAATTACAAATAGTTTAAATATGACCAATATGAGTCCAACTTAAGTCATTCAAACGGCCTGTTATTAAATTCAAGATATTCCGGTAAATAATTTTGTGTAGGTGTAAAAGATTCGAAAGCGTAAGCAAATTGTCATCTCCTCTGTGGAGATCGAGAGAATGTCAAGCAGCGGTAATGAAAGCTCGTTATTTCTCACTCTAATTTCCATCCTTTTCTGGGTAGCTCCTTTTCTTAAAAATAAAAATTAAAAGAAAATTAAAAGAAAATTATTCAGAGTAAACATCCAGATATACACTCAAAATTATGGTTCATTTATAGTTTTGGAAGTGTCCAAAAAGGGAAGATTCCAAGAAAAACCATGGACAGAGAATAGCAATAAAACAAACAACATATATAGCCACCGGAAATCGTTATAATACATTTAATATTATAATTAATAATTAAATTTCTGGAATGTAGAGTCCAAGTTGAGATAACCAAGTTGAAAATTTTTTGTTTGGTAGTAACCAAAATAATTCAAACGTGAGAGAGAGAGAGAAACTCAAAGTATCCTTCCATGGACTTGCAAAAGGGTGAAGCAGCCACAATAGTTTGGTGTATGGCATTATAAAAGCAAAATCCATCGACGAATTAAAAGCAAACAAAAGTAAGGAAAAAAATGGAGTGTGAAATGGCCTTTGTTTTAGTTGCATTAACCCTCTCTTTTAGCTTTCCAATTCTCTCCACATCCGCCGCTCACCCTCACCCACTGCCTTCCCTTTATCACACAAAGATTGTTCCTCTTCCTCCGCCGCCACCGCCGTCACTTTCCCCCTATCAATATGAACTGCAAGCAAGGAGGAGGAGAAGGCGACTACGTTCTCCGCCACCGCCACCGCCGCCCAAGTTCCAGTGGCCGAGAAGGTCCACCCGTAGATCTCCCCCACCTCCTTTCTAACACACATTACTACACTGTTTGAAAGCATCACAAAGGTAAACTCGTTGGCTTTTGTTCTTTTGTTGAAGATTTTAGTTAGTGGGGTTTGGAATAAAATGGCTGCTCCTAATTAATTGCATTCCATGTTAGTTTACATTTACGTTATTTATTTTATTTATTTTTGGTAAAACAAGTGGAGTATGCTTAGTGTCACAATCGCAACTTTGCGTCTCGCTAAACGATTGTGCGGCACTTGTTCTAGCTCGCGAACAAGTCAGCCTGATTAAATTTCGATCGCCTACAGCACATCGAGTGCCTCTCGTAACCTCCACCCCGTTTCGAGAGAAAATGGTTTTAGAAAACGAATTAGAGGAAAATGTTTTTGCAAACGTTTGGAAGCATGTTTGAGAAATTAGAATATGTTAGTAAGACTAGAAAGCAAAAAGGGACAACAACGGCTTTATAGCTCACAACTCTGAATATGAGGATTTGATGGTTAGTTTCACCCCCATATAGTACATTCTGAACAATTGTGGAATTATCACCCTTGCACATGCAAAGTGATGAGCGGTCACTTACAAAGAAAAGTACTAAGAAAGTAAACTAACTAGTAAAATAAAGTACATAACATGAAAGCATGATAAAAAGGGGTCGAGGCGAGCATGCGGCCACGGGCAACGCGCCCTGGACAAGCATGACCCTGACACTGAGTATCACATAAATTTTTAAAATATATATTTATGAGAATTTGCAATGGGTACCAAATCCAAAATGTATAATTAGGGGCGTACCTTCAATATATGAAAAATTGCATATGTGATAGATTCTCAAATTTAAAATTTCACTTATTTCGTATTCCAATTTTCCCCTTTTAACAAATCCACGTCTTTTGGTATATCAGTCAACTAATATACCACATTTAAAGTATATCAGTTGTATATTCTTTGCATTGATTTGTATACTTTTTGTATTTTTTGTTTGCAGCAATATGAGTTATTACTCACTTTAATTTTTGTATTTGCATTTTTTCCCTAGTTTTTTTTTTTTTTTTTTTCATTTTTAAATGAGTTTGTTTCTTTCATTTTTAAGTACAAATATACAATAAGCTGGGGAGATTCAACATAAAACTCACTAACACTCAGTTTAGTACTAGTATACTCACCTTGACAATTTGGGTGTGTTTGGAATAACTAGATAAAAAAGAAAGTATTTTTCAAACAAATTACTTTTATGATTTTTTTAAAACACCTAAATAATCAGTCATTTTCAACTGTCAATAGCATATCAAGTGTATCAAATGTATCAAGTGTTTATCAATAGTGTATTAAGTGTGTATCAAGTGTCTATTAATAGTGTATTAAGTGTGTATAAGTAGTGTGTATAATGCGTATACTAGTAGTGTATCAAGTGTATCAAGGATATACGTATATCAAGCGTATCAAATGTGTATCAATAGTGTCTTTAATGTATATCAATAGTGCATCAGGGGTATCAAAGGGTATCAGGTGTATTACGTGGGTTGGGCTTTTTTTGCTATTTTTGCAAAAGGAATAAGTTTGGGCAATGGGCCTAATTCTTTAAACTTATTTTGTCAAATCTTAAAGAAGCTCTATATTTATCTAATAGTATTAGAGAGTATGAAATTCAATCGGGGATTTGATCCAACTAAAAAATGGTAAAGGCATGTTAAAAATTTTACATTGGAAAAATGGGGAGAAGTAATCATCATCAATTAGCAGTTAAGGTGGTGATAGTGTCCTCCCAAAAGAAGAGCTTGATTCTTGGAAAATATCCTTGAATATTCTATTGTTGCGCGCAGTCCATATGGATCACAAAATTGCTATGATGAAATTACCACTAAGCAGATGATTGACTCTTTTCTTTGAAAGAGATAAAGAACTAAGATCCTAATTCAACCAACAAATTTTCAATCCTATAAATAGAAACAATATTAGAAGGTTGATATACTATTTAAATTTATCATAAACCATCAATTTTAAATTTTATGTCATATTTTAACTATAATTTCATATTAAATTACTAGCTCTTTATGTTATTCTCACATTTGTCTATGGATGTATTTTCTCTTCTCTTTTCTATAGAAAAGGGAAAATCTGATTAAATTCATATCTCTTGCAGAAAGGAAGATTAGTCTTTGCTTTGCCTTCGCTTTTATCACCATAAGCAGCCGTAAGATACTGGGAGTTTCGCTATTTTCAAGTTTCAATTATGGTTAAGTGTTCGATTTTCTTTTATCAGCTTCAATTATCATTTTTTTTTTTTATAATGACAAGCAGGTCTATCGCCGATAAGCAGGGTGATAGAAGTATATCATCCTCATATACTTCTATTTTTGTCATATGTAAATCTTCTAAATGAGCTATTTGCTTTAATAACATTCCAGTTTTTAAAATTGAGCAATCTTAATAGCAAATTCAATTCCAATAGCCATGAACTTCCTATGGGGAGTAAAAAAATTGAAGACCCCTGTTTCAACAAAAAGCTGGCAGCACAACAAAATGGGCTTTTTTCTTTTTTTTTTTTTTTTTCAAACCCATATAAGGGTAAATTTGGAATTTACTGATTATCAATAATAATTGGTTAAATTTTTCATATATTTAAGTTATTTTCTATAAATGTAAATCATTTGATTGTGTTTTCCATTTGATACAATATGTCATGGCAATCCATTTTTCAAAAAATTGATATTGTTATAAATTTGAGGAGCAAATGACAGAAAAATAGGAGTACGAAAATAAAAAAATTATAATATTAAAATAATAAATAATAAAATAATATCAAAGTAATTAAGATAACCAAATTACATAAAGTAAACTTAAAATAAACTAAAATAAAGAAAGTGAGATTTTATGGAAAATGAAATTTCTCAAACAAATTTCACTCATCTTTTCTCTTCTTTTCTCTCTAATTTGTGTGTTACAATATCCACCAAAGGCCTCTATTTATAGGCAATTTGACAAGTAGTGGTGGAGCTTCATGACCACTAAGGATGTGTTTAGGAGACACATGGCCTTTAGCCACTAAGCTTGGCTGACATCTATTTACAAATATAATATTTATAATATTAATACTCCCCCCTTAGATGTCCATTATATATTATATGAAATCTGTCTCCTCTAGGAAAAACCCAATGGGAAAAAAATCCTAGGAAAAAGAATACATATTTTATATATTCTAATACTTTTAAAAGAATACAATACATTTGCTCCCCCTCGTAGGAACATTACTTGAGATCTCTAAGTCGCCGCATTCCAATGTTTTGCACCAAATTTTCAAATGCTACGGTCGGTAATGATTTTGTAAATAAGTTTGCCAAGTAATCCATCGAACAAATTTGTTGTATAGTGATGTCGCTATTTTCTTCAAGATCATGAATGTAGAAAAACTTTGGTGAAATATGTTTTGTTCTATCTCCTTTAATATATCCTCCTTTGATTTGGGCTATACATGCTGTGTTGTCTTCGTATAATGTTGTTGGAGGATTTTTACTAGAAGACAAGCCACATGTTTCACGAATGTGTTGAGTCATTGATCTTAGTCATACACATTCTCTACTAGCTTCATGAATTGCAAAAATTTCAGCATGATTTGAGTAAGTAGTTGTTATGGTCTGTTTCACTGATCGCCAAGATATAGCAGTTCCTCTCCAAGTGAACAAATAACTTGTTTGAGACATGATTTGAGTAAGTAGTTGTTATGGTCTGTTTCACTGATCGCCAAGATATAGCAGTTCCTCTCCAAGTGAACAAATAACTTGTTTGAGATCTAGCTTTGTGTGGATCAGATAAATATCCAGAATCCGCATAACCAACTAAGTCAAAATTTGATTTATTTGAATAAAACAAACTCATATCGATCGCTCCTCGGAGATAACGGAGTATATGCTTAATTCCATTCCAATGTATTTTTGTTAGAAAAGAACTGTATCTAGCTAATAAATTTACTGAAAATGCAATATCTAGCCTTGTATTATCAGCAAGATACATAAGTGCACCAATTGCACTTAGATATGGTACTTCAGAACCAAGTTCTTCATTATTATCTTGAGGTCGAGATATATCTTTCTTCACATTCAGTGAACGAAATTTCATTGGAATGTTTAATGGACGTGCTTTGTCCATATAAAATCTTTTTAAAATTTTTCCTGAATAGGTTGACTGATGAACAAATATCCCATATGCTAAATGCTTAATTTGCAATGCAAGGCAAAATTTTGTTTTTCCGAGATCTTTCATCTCAAATTCTTTCTTAAGATATTCTATTGTCTTTAAAAGCTTTTCAGGATTTCCAATTATATTTAGCTCATCAACATATACAGATATAATAGCAAATCATAACTGTGATTTCTTTATATTTAGGTCATCAACATATACAAATATTAAAATTAACTTTCTTAATAATTTATAATATCTAAATAAACCTACTATCAAAATTTGTAATTTTTTTTGAATAATCTAAAATGTGTAAATAATTATTTAAAATGTTATACTTTCTTTAAATTAATTGTTAAGTATTAAGAGAAAAAAACCTTTGATTTTCCTTTTAAAAAACCAATATGATATGATTTAAAAGTAATAGTTTTGTTATATGAAAAATGATGGTTATGTGAGGAAGATACTAAATATATAATATATATCTTAATTTTGACGAACAAAATTTAAAATTGAAAATTTATTAAGAAGTAAAATTTGTTTTTACACAAATCTAAAAGCTAATAAGAACTTATTTTAAAAGTTACATGAAATGATTATGGGTTGTAGGAGTGATTTCGATAGATTTAATTAATACAAATTTATTTTACCAAACACAAAATACACAGTCAAGAATAATTTAAAAATCAATTCTAACTCTCCTAAAATCCACCAAAATTCACCCTAACTTATAATTAATCTTTCTTCTCTCTTCGGCTTACTATATATATAAAAAGTAAAAACAAATAAATTCAGAAAATTGGAAAACAACTTATTAAAGACATGAACTATAACATAAGTTGGCGAAAGAAATGGATGAATTAAACATTATTGAAACTTGAAAAGAGTGAACTCCCTCTAGCGCTTAATTTAGTCCCAACATAAAAAAAATAAAAAATAAAAAAATTATTAAAATTTGATATCAATTTTTATTATTTTATGATGTAGGCTTGTATTTTGTAAAGTTATCGAGTCTCTAATTAGTTTGACGGTTTATTTTTGTAAGAAATCTCATAAAATTTTCGTACCAATTTTAACGATAGGTGTTAAAAATTTAGAAGTAGAAAGATTAAATTGTTACATGTAAAGCTCAATGACTAAATTGTTACAAAATTGAATATCTAAGGATTAAACGGTTACAAATCAATGGTTAGTTTTTAACTTATATATACTAAAATGAATTTAAATATTTGATAGTAAATGTTTGATTTTTGTTTGTGAAAGAGATGGAGTCCTTTTCCTAATGGAAATAAAGCTAAATAAAATAATTGTAATCCGATTAGGAAGGGGAAAAAAAGAAAAGGTTCCACGAATGAATACTTATAAATAGGCATTGGTCACAAATGCAATGCCTCACTGAACACAACACAAATTCATACTCTCTTCTTTAATAATAATTAGTATTAATTCCATCCTTTTTGTTATTAAAGTCATCAATTAAGCAAATATGGTGAGCGCCACTGTTGCTCGAAACATCGTCGGCATTATTGGTAACTTCTTTTTATTCATTCTTTTTTTTTTTTACTTAATATTAATTTTTCTTTCTAATTATTCTCTACAATTTTCTAACAGGTAATCTCATCTCCTTCGGCCTTTTCTTCTCGCCCGTGTAAGTCTACCCCAACTGTTATTTTTTCATAATTATTTTGAATTCTAATTTATTGATTCTATATATATTAATGCAGAACAACATTTTATAAAATAATAAAGAACAAGTCGGTGGAAGAGTTCAAGCCAGATCCTTACATTGCAACCGTTCTAAATTGCATGTTTTGGATATTCTATGGAATGCCCTTTGTTCATCCTGATAGCGCCTTGGTAGTCACCATTAATGGAATTGGACTCGTTATTGAACTTTTTTATTTGGCCATCTTCGTCTTCTTTGCCGATCACAAAGGACGGGTAAACTTTCTTTTTTAATTCTTTTTTTTTTTTCAAATTTATTAAATGTTCAATATCTTATACATATTATAGTTAATTCATATTTGATTTGGTATTATATTTATTTCAGAAAAAAGTAGGTACTTGTTTGTTGATAGAAGTCGTATTTGTTGGCATCATTGTTGCAATTACAATGCTAGCGTTGCATGGAACAAAAAATAGGTCGTTGATGGTTGGAATCATTTGTGACATTTTCAACATCATGATGTATATTTCTCCTCTAACCATAATGGTAAGTTATTCATTTTTATAGATAATTAATGTTCTTCTTCTTCTTCTTATGTTTAGGATTCAAAATAAAGATTTAAATGAGTTATTGTTTTAATTTGAACAGAAAAAGGTGATAACAACAAAGAGTGTGAAGTACATGCCCTTTCCTCTTTCATTGACGAACTTCCTTAACGGTTGTGTTTGGACAGCTTATGCCCTCATCAAATTTGATCTCTATATGTTGGTATGTATTGATATCCCATACAAGTATTTAAATTTTTACGTGGTATTAATTATTTAGAGTTATATTATTAATGAAGTGATAATTAATTTTGCAGATAAGCAATGGTGTTGGAGCAATATCAGGTTTTCTGCAATTGATTCTTTATGGTTACTACACATTGATGGGTTCAAAAGAAGATGAAATTTCAGAGAAAGAACCTAAAAGGATTCAACTCTCCAACTTAAAAGGACCATCAAATGTGTAGATATATAATTTGAACGTGAATTTTGGTTGTTGTCTCCTCCCAGAAGAAGAAAAAAAAATGGTTGAGTTCTTGGTCTTTAGGTTGTCATTACTCAAATTATTTCTTTTTTACCAAATTAATTTTGTTTTTGTTTCATACATTTGAAGATATTTTAGTTTTAGTAGTACATATTAAAGTTCAGGTGTTGGGTTGTCTACTTTCTCACTTTCTTTCTGTGTTTATTTGTTATTTATTTTTCAATGGCATACTCATTCCTAATTTTAACTAATTCTTCCAATAATAAGTTTGTTTCTCTTTCTAATGAGAATTAATTTCAAATTTTATTTTCTAATACAAAATTAAGTTTTATACTTTTGAGTTTCAATCTAAATTGCAAATTTGTAAATTTGAGCGTAACTCAATTAATTAAAATGTTGTAATTTCTATCCATAGAATTCAAAAGGTAAAATATTATAAACTACATATATTATATATATATAATCAATATACATATAGTAAAATTTCACCAATTGAAGGGGGCGTCCCATGGCCCCTTATTAGATATGCCTCTGTCCACTAAGTAGCTTAGGCTATTGTTTTTTATAACAAAATAGAAAAATAACTTATTAAAGATATGAATTTGTCATATAAAAAAGAATAACATAAGTTGGTAAAAGAAAATGGATGAATTAAACATTATTGAAACTTGAAAATAGTTAAACTCCCACTCTCTAGCGCTTGATGCCAATGAAAATAACTTATTAAATGGTCGATTGATGCCAATGGTATTTTCAGCGTCAAGTCATTAGAAAACCATCTCTCAAGAAATCAATCACAAAATCTTAACTTTGATGTTGGCTGTCTTTGGTCCTCTTTATTACCTAAAAAAATGCAACTTTTTCATTTGGACCATTATACACAATTGATTGAATACTGTGGAGAAATGTCAGGCTAGATATCCCTCTTTATGTCTCAATCTCAATTGGTGTGTTTTATGCAAGCAATACTTTGAGACGATGGAGCACCTACTTATCACCTGTCCTTACCAACCACCATTTGGAAATTGTTATTTGAAGCTGCCCCTGCTGATTTGCCTCTCTCTTTAAGCCCCCTCATTGATGCTTTAATACATTTACACAACAGATCCAAGCCCAACATTGTTGGCACCAATGAGATTGGTGCCTCTTCGTGGTGTCTTTGGCTCGAGCGCAATAACCACATTTTCCAAAACAAAAGCAAGTCCATTATTGCTTTATGGGAGAAGGTCGTCTCCTATGCAGCCCTTTGGAGTGCTAAATAAACTCTTTTTTGTAATTATGATGCATCTACTATTACTTTGAATTGGAAGACTTTTCTCTAAACTTTCTCTTTTGTGTATCCGAGCTTCTCTCATGTTCCCCTTGTACTACTTGACTCGATCTGTACTCTCTATTTGATCAATAAAACGTTTTTGGTTCGGAGTATGATGAGGGCGCTAAGGGGGTGTCAACCTAGTTGACATGCCCGTGTGCGCCTACTGATCCATTTCCCTTAGTATCTTTGTTCAGAAAAAAAATGGGCAAAGGCAAAGCAAAGGCTATCTTCCTTTCTACAAGAGATGTGACTTTAATTAGATAATTTTCTCCATATTAAAATTAGTTATAAACACTTTTCCACCTTTAACTTTTTTGTTTTGTTGAACTTTCTACCAACGTTTTAAAAAATCAAGCTAAGTTTTTAAACATTTGTTTTTGTTTTCGGAATTTGACTAAGAATTCAATCCCTTTTACCTAAGAAAGATGAAAACAATGGTAAGAAATCGAGAGGAATAGACTTAATCTTTAAAAATAGAAAAAAAAAAAACGAAATGATTACTAAACCAGACCTAAACCTTTTTTTTTTCTTTTTTTTTTTTTCCTTGTCTATAGAGAAAGGAGAGAACATTTTCTTTTTTATTGGGAGAGAATACATCAATTGACAAATGTGTTAGGAGTGCAAACAAAGTCCTGCATTGGTTAGGAAAGTGAATGATTATGAGTAATATAATTGAGGACAATTATCTCCATTGGTACGAGACTTTTTGGTGGTACCAAAAGCAAAACTATGAAGGTTAAGTCCAAAGTAGACAATATCATATCATTGTGGAGATATGTGGAGGTTTGTTGTTCTTATCAATTAGTATCGAAATCTTAGCCTAAACGTAACATAACTGTGTAGGTGAAATTTCCTTAAATTCCAAACAAAGAATAATTTGGAAGCTGAAAAAGAGGGTTAATGGAACTAAAACAAAGGCCATTGGAAACTAGATTTTCTTTTATTTGTTTTTATTAATTCATAGGTGGGTTATGCTTTTATAATGTCATAAAAGCCCTTAGCTTGTGCAAGTCCACGGTGGGAATACTACCAAACAAAAACTTTCAACTTGGTTATCTCAACTTGGACTCTATAATTTAGAGTCATTCCGAGAAATTTTTCAAGAAAACATTTCACATTCTTCAAATACTCTCAAGAAACATAGTAGATTTCAAGATTCTCAAATAATAATAAAAGGAATCTCCCGTTTCTAGAATAACAATTTATGCTAAATTAAAGTCATTAACTTTTTAAAGATTCAATGCAATTTTTTAAAAACTTTTAATAATTTCACTGTTATCATATGTACTTATAAGATTTCTTGACAAAACCATAACACATTAGTTGAATAATAAAATATTTAGTAAAATATACCACTCACAAAGCTATTATCTATTACACTTTAGACTATGACTTCTCCGATCTAGATCAACCTAAAATTTCAATAACTATTTTTTTTTTCTATGGAATATTGAATTCTATGTGTGAGTATCTGAAAATCCGTGGGATATTAAACCCTATTTAGGTGGCCACAATGAATTGAACCCATGACCCTTTGGCCATTTAAAGATATTTCCACTACCACTAGGCCAACCCGTGATGATTTCTTCTCTCTTTTCCCCAACAAAACAAAACAAAACAATTGTACTTTATTATTATTATTTTATTCTTAGTTTCCTTTACCATCATCTATTACTTAAAATTCATAAACTAGATAAGCTGGATTGAAACTATAATGTTATTAATGTATGGGGATGCTTGTTATATATTCACCACTTCCTCAAGTCAATCCGAGTTTTTTTTTTTTTTCCTTTTGTTTTTCAAATTATTAAATCAAATCTTTAACTATTAATTTATTTTAGCGACTAGCTAGGTTCCACGAAGTTTACATTTGCTGACATACTTTTTTTTCTTTTGGGAACTAATTTAATTTTTGTACTATATATTATACTATTTATATTGTCCATTTGTACACTTGCAAATTTGGAAAAAGGAAGTTTGAATTATATTTTGACGCGTTGTATTGTGTTTTGTGTAGTGGAAGTGGACTCTAACGCGTTTTCTTTATACAATACCAACCAAAACCTCTCTCTCTCTCTCTCTCTCTCTCTCTCTCTCTATATATATATATATATATATATATATAGAGGAGAACTTCCCAAGCTAAGCTCTACTTAAAAAACTTATAACACACACATAATTAACACTAAATCAAAATGGTGTTTTCAATTATAAGAATCTCTCTTCTTCTTCCATTTTTAGTGTTGTTACTCTCTCTAACTTTGCCGCCGTCGTCTATGGCCACCGCGGCGGCTGCTGCCACCGCTAACAGATCCCTCCACAGTTCATGCGCCCTAAGCTCCCTTGGCCAAGAAAGTTTCTCACTAAACAGACACCGCCTCCTCCCTTCTAGATTTTTTTTCTCATTCTAATTTATATTAATGATTTTCACTACTTTGTTATAAATTATTGTTTTTCTTTTTCCTCTTCTTTTCTGTATATAGTTGGGTGGAATACGATCAAAGTCTCATATCGGTTAAATAAAAGAAGAATTATAGACTTATAAGAAATGACAACTATCTCCAATGATATGAGACTTTTTGGATAAAACCAAGAGCAAAGTTATGAAGGACATGTTCAAAGTGGACAATATCATATCATTGTAGCGATATCTGGAGGTCCATTGTCTTTAACATATGTTTTCAATTTCTCCTTGACATTCATGAAGCTTTAATCTTGGATATATATCATATATCGAGTATGAGAATTTTTCGTTTGAAGACTCTCAATAATATGAGATTATTGGATTTAATATTCACATATTAATTGCTCAGGAAGAAATTTCAATCAAATTAATAAGTTGAGTTTTGGAAGAGACACTATAGTACACTTTAATGTTTGCATTCAAAATAAATTTAGATGGTCCCTAGCTTTAACAAAAGATAATTAAATTTCTACTCAGAAGTTGAATTTAAAACTTAAGTTTTACAGCTTTTGTGCTTGGTAAATTAAACAGAATAATATTACACACGTTGCTCCCCATCAGCATTTGATAACAATCTAGTCACCATTCGCTAGCTTAAAATTGAGTCACATAGTAATTCATTTTTACAAACTTTAAAACTAAAATGTCTCTTTAAAGTTATATGTACATGTACATAGATATAAACTCTAAATCTCTTATTGTATCCGAATAAATCAAATAAAATAATAGCCACAGGGGAGTGGTGATTTTTTTTGGGCATCCACGTCTCTTTAATTATTCCACTCCATTTTATTCTTTTTTTTGTGTGAATTTTTTAGGATTTTTCAAATTTTACCTTTACACAGCATGCATTACAATGAATTACCGTCCATATAATTTCCATTTCGTTTAAAATCAATATTGGTATCCGCATATAAATGGTTATATATATATGTACCTATATCGATCATGCATACCGATACTAATCTAACTACGAGAGATATCAAGACACTTTCTATACTTTCATTTTATTCATGTAGTGTTGATATTGATTTTGAATATCGATATTGATATCAATGATAACGATCGATGTCAATACAAATATAGATTTTGAATACCGATATCAATGATAACAATTGATGCGAATGCCAATATTGATTTCGAATTTTGATATCGGTACCTATATCGTTCGGATACCGAGATTCTAATTCCTATCCATATGGATAAAATTGAAGGTTGAAAATTTCATTTCTCTTTCTCTTTTTTTTTTTTTTTTTATGGGGGGAATACAAAATAAGATGGAGAAATATAGAAGAAATGCTGTCATTCAATACTTATTCTTCCTTGATGCATGGGATAATGATAATTGAACCCACAATTAAATCCCAAGAAATATACAAACATAGTATTAGAAAGGAGGTGGGGGCGATCTAGGGATGGTCCACCCCCAAGGATATGGCGGTTGCTCCTTTGGCGGTGGCGGCGGCACTGACCGCCTTGCCTGGGATATGTAAAGCTTCTTCACTGACAGTGGTGACGCCGGTGGGGGAATGACATGGTAGCTCGGAGGATAAGGGCGTTTTCTTGATGGAGGTGGTAGAAATTTAAATGGATAATAAGGAACTATTGGCCTTCCCAATTCCTGCAGTGGCAACGACGGTGGCGGTCGCGATGTGTGTTTATGAGTCTTTTTAGATGGAGGAGGAGGAAATATAAAAGGGTAATAAGGAACTATAGGTCTGGTGGTCGGAGGTGGCGACGGAAGCAACGACCAAGGAGATGGGTGAATATGGTGTGCAGCAAAATTTGATGGCAAATTTAAAGAGAGCAATGGCATGATGATGAGGAGGAAGAATACGAAAAGGGGGTTATGAGACTCCATTGTTCTCTAAGGAGTATTATTGCTCACTTGTACTATTTCCTCACACAATAAAGAGGAATGGCAGGATCAATATATACACACATTTACAAAGCCAAATAATCAAACAAGCGAATACAAATAACCAAGGAGAATACTACAACAAGCTTGGCTGACGTGGAACTTCCTTATTGGACCAGCAAGACCTTCTACAACATCTATTCAGACTCTCACACTCAGCTTCACGTCTGCTGTCACTAGGTGATTCGTCACTTGTTTCATTATTCTCACTTGTGTCACTATTAATATCCTCAATACCTTCAACTTTAGGAAGGTAGAGTTTAGGTCTCTTTGAAAATTGAAAGCTTTGGAATCTCACTGCTTCATCATATATGTGAAAAACACTGGTCTAGCTTTCAATTGTAACATTTTTATTTTTAAACTTTAATATAAAACAAAATTTATGACAATTTAACCTCTATCGTGATAAATTATGTTACAATAAAGTATGTAACAATTTATTTATTTTTAGTTTATAAACACATTTAGCTTTTAGTTTATTAATTGATTTACATGCATAAATTTTTTTTTTATTAAATCGTAACAATGTTTTTCATGATAGTTATTAATTTTTTACAAAACTAAATATATGCAAAAATCAGATTATCACATACTTGACTTTAGAAGATAAATTGCTTCAAAATTAAATATATATTTTATCAGAGAAGGAATTAACTAAATAGTTTCAAATTAAAGTTGAGTACTAAATGCTTAATTTATTGTTCTGTTTCTTAAACTTTCTTAAATGATATGTGGTAAATAAGGAGGGAAGATTCCAACCTGTTTCTAAAGTCTTCAAATTTGAAAATTCTTCTTTATGTGATAATAAAGTCTTCAAATTTGAAAATTCTTCTTTATGTGATAATAAAGTCTTCAAATTTGAAATTATTATATATGAAAAAGATATCAAAAACAACTTTATTTATTAGCTATACACGGTAAATAGTTTCACTCATAATTTTGCTATATTTAAAAACAATAATTTTAAATATATATTTTTCTTTTCTTTAGTTCATTAGTTAATTTTAGTCTTTGTACAAATTTTTTTTTTCTTTTAAATTGGAAATTTTCATTTTTGTCTTTACATTTTAAAATATAACATGACAGTTGTCCGTTTAATAAATTTCTTTAAATGTAATTATATATTTATAGTAAAGCATTTTCATTGTGCGAGAGTAAATCAATAAACAAATTAAGCTGACTTAAGCGTGGTTTTTAATAATTTTGATTTTTGATTTTTAGTTTTTTGTTTTCTAAAAATGGGTATGTTTGATTTACAATTCAGTTTTCTGCTTTCTTTTTCATTTTAAAAATGTTTTCAAAATTGTTAAGGAATTTTAAAAATGAAAAAAAAAAAAAAAACTGTTTTAAAAATATGTTTCTGTTTTCTAAATCATGCACTTGAAAAAAAGATTGATTACTAAATTTAACCGAGTGTCTCCTTCAACTTGCTTAAGAAAAAGATATTTTTAAAAAAATTCATTTTTATTTATGATCTTATAATGAAAAGAGTTTAAAATATATTTCAAAATTTATTTTGAGTAATTATCTAACATTCTAATTTTTTTTAAAAATAACTTATTTTTTAATCAAACACTTGAAAATGTAATCTAAGCACAATCTAAATATCCCTAGTATAGATATCTCTGGTCTAGTGGCTGTAGTGTGTGCTTAAAACTTGCAGTATTTTTCAGTTTTATTTTTTCTTTAATTTTTTTATGAAATTGAAGGGTAAATATTAAATAATTTTGAAAATAATTATTTTTACACTTTAATTCTAAATAAATTATCCTTTTTTATATAGGAAACTTCAATTTTTTTAAACAATTTCAAAACTAAAAGTTAAAATTGTTGAAAAATATTCATAAAATTAATTTGTCTTTTAAAAAATTCAGAATACCATAACTTTCATAGGAAGCAAGTGTATTTTCTTTATTAAATGTCACAACCATAATGAAAGAATACAATTTTTCTCAAAAGACACAACTCCAAATACGAAGATATATAATTATTTGAATTGTCATAAAGAGTTTATAAAAACATAGAAAATTTTCCCCCTAAATCTCAATCTCTTTTATATACATTCAGTGTTCATCGAGCCCTGTGGTGAAGTATTCACAAGTTATTAATTGGTTCTATCTCGAGAGCCAATTTTCATCACACTATGAACACGGTAGAGCGTACAAAATTGTCAGAAGGAAACATTCTGAATTTGTTGGAGGAGTATAACTCATCATCTTATAGTGCCACATGTAAAATAAATTTACTCCAACAATCACTACAAGAAATTATACCTTTACTAATGGCAAAACCGTTGGAAAGTCAAACAAGTGTATGAAAACATGTACACAGTGAAATTTTTCTATAATTATAAATAATTTGATATTTTTATTTATTTCTAATAATTTTCCTGATTAAAATAATAAGCCTATTTGGTTTATATAACTAAATTACACCAATTTAGTATTAATTTATCAAACACCATAACTAGTTTTATCTAATTTAAATTTAAAATTTATCAACCACCGTTTTACTTTCTTACACAGTTGATTTTTCTAAAAGTACAGTTGTTAACAATTATTTTAAAAGCTACAACATTTCAAACTCAAACTCAAACTCAGCCTTAAGTTTTTCATAAACAACTTTATATTTGTTTTTTTTCCAATATTATTCTTTTTTTTTTTTTTTTTAATTTTGTTGGTCGCAACACATTTTATTTTTTCCGTTTCATTTTTTAGAGTTAACATGCTGATTTTTTTTGTTTTTTTCTTCTTTTTTTTTTGGGTCAAAATTTAGAATTTTGCAATTCCACAATTTTACCATTTTAGATCATTTTATTTTCAGCTCAACCAGTCGGACATTGCACTCATCTGGAGCTCGCTTGTTCCCAAAAAGTGTAAGCTTTTTGTTTGGCCTCTCTACCGCAAAAGTATAAATACCATTGATAAGTGTCAGTCGCGTTTCCCTGCTATGGCTCCTCAATCCCAACTGGTGTGTTATTTGCAAGGAGGAGAATGAAACCTTGGAGCACCTCTTTGTCACTTGTGACTTCACTCAACAGGTTATTTTGTTGATGGTGCATGCTACTTTGACCCCCTCTTCTCTGGACAAGACTCTACATCATTTTACACACCTTTAAGACTACTTCAAAAAAGAAAACCCTCTTACAAAATTTGATAGGTGCTGTTCTTTGTGCAATCTGGCTGGAGAGGAATGACAGAACTTTCCATGGTGGTGGCAAATCTCAAAGACAAATTTTGGAGGACATTCTCAACCTTTCATCTCTTTGGTATACAAAATCTTCCTTATTCTATAATTGTGGCATTGTTTGCATTTCTCTTAATTCGGGACGTTTTCCTATAGCTCCCCTTCATTGCTTTTGTCCTGAACACTTGAGCTGCTCTCTAGTTCTCCTTTGTACTTTGTTTTCATTTTTTAATGAATGGATTTTGGTTTTGGGGATGATGAGGGTGTTAGGGGGTGTCAACCTAGTTGAGATATACCGAAGTACCTCTGGATTCCTCTTGCCGCGTGAATATTAAAAAAAAAAAAAAAAAAAAAAAAAAAAAAAAA
>QLSR01001484.1:1063727-1075293 GCA_031780015.1 Citrullus colocynthis
AAAAAAAAAAAAAAAGCTTAAAAAAATTAAAAAGAAAGGAAAGTATGTGTTGCGACAAGAGTAAAGGGAAAAAAAATATTACAATTTTCTTTTTAAAGAAAAAAGAAGATGCAACCCTTCAATAGAAAAGAAGAGAAAGAAGACCATCGTTAAAAGTGTCTTAAAACTTTAAAAAAGAAAAAAAAAAAAAAAGAAAAGAAAAAGAAGAGACAACGACTCAATAAAAAACAAAATAAGTTAACTCTATTTTTTTCAAAAAGATTGTATTAAATATAATTATGATATTATTTTCAAATATAAAAAAATGAACTAATTTATAGTGATAGACTACCATTATCTATCATTGTCTATAAGTGATAAATACTGATAAATGTCTATTTTTGTCTAGATAATAAATTTTTCTATATTTAAAAATATTTTTAAAAGTTTTTTCATTTAAAACAATCTTGGTTTAATGATTCCTTTTGAGTTTGAATCACCATAACCCCTTTTAAAAGTATTGTACACTCAAAACTCAAACCAAAAATATATATTTGAGATTTGTGTCAAATTAGTTTCTAAATTCATACTTAAATAATTAAGTTTTCAACCTTTGAAAAATGCTTGAATTTTAGTCCATCTATTAACAAATTTTGTTAATTATTAATAAAGATGCCATGATATTTTTAAAAAAAAATCAAGGGGATCATTAGATTTCCAAATCTAAATCGAGGGAACACTCCCTTCGATTTTATCTTTCTTTGGAAGATAAACTGTTACCAAATAAAAAATATAAATTGTGATTAAAGACTTATGTGAGATGAAAAAAAAAGTGGAGATAAATATTATATCTTTTTCAAAGTTTCTTAGTTTTTCAAATGTCGTCAATAAAGATAATAAGTTTTTCAAAGATTTTTAATATAATTATAATATCTTTTTTAAAGGTTTTTAATAAACTTCTAAAAAGAGTAGATAATTTTTTTTTTTTTTTTTAGTTTTTAATATCTTTTTAATAAATATAATATTTTTTCAAAAACTTTCAATAACTTTCAATAAAGAGTCGGCCTTTTTTAAAGCTTTTTTAAATGCCTCCGATAAATGTATCATTTTTCAAAGGTTTTTTATAATTTTGGATAAGAACCGGTCAAAATAGACATTTTTTTTTCATTTTTTATGAACCTCGAATGCACCCAAATATTTTTCATAAAAGTCTAGAAGATTTTTTTTTTTTTATTGCTAATTGAATACATGCTTAAAAGCTTAAAGAGATCAATGGGGATTATTATATTGCAGGAGTACTCCATATTTTCTTTGCCAATGTTTGTGTTGAGTTCTACACATGTGTTCTTCTTTTTCTATTTACATTTGGAGTACACGTTTCACCTAACTTTCTCAACTTTACATGCAATTTGCATGGAAGTATTTTGATCCTTCAATGAAAGAGAAAACAAAATCTGAAACTTGTATCCATGGAGGAAAACGTAGATGACATATGACGAAGAAGAAGTAAAAGAAGAAGAACACTGAAGCTTTTCAAAACGAAGATGACATATGAAGAAGAAGAAGTCAAAGAAGTCCACTGTGCATAGGAGCAGTTTACTCAAAATCTTTCAAGGAAATCAAAATGGTTACAAGATAAGTTCTCACAGCTAGAGTTGATATTTTCTTAACTTCTTTCCAACATAACTAATTGGTTTTATTTCAAATTTAGAGAGTAATTTAGATAATGAACTCTCTTCAAATCTCCACCTTGAAAAAATAATCAGAACAAGATCTGATTGCTCCTTTGATTTTTATCTTCATCCTTTGTCAAGTTCTGTGAACCCTAACAATTCAAGACAGTGATCGAACTTCATTCGAATAATTGGCTTTGCTTAACATATCTGATGCATTCTGAGGGGTATGTACCTTCAGAATTTCAATTTCACCACTTTCAGTCGAATCTCTTACGAAGTGAAAATTGATAGCAATGCATGTTGTTCCCTTATGGAACTGCTGATTTTTTGAAAGATGTATGGCACTCAATAGATTTTTACTGTTAATTAGTTTTCTGAGTTACCCTTCCACCAAAGTCCTTTGATAGCTTCTAAAGGGCAATATATTCAGCCTCTGTGGAATGATAAAGCCATCACAAATTGTAGGGTTGCTTTCCAACTTAGGAGAATTTTCCCAAATAGGAACACATATATCTAGTAAGTGACCTACGTTTGTCCAAAACACCAGCATAATCTGAATCAATGAAGCCATAGATCTCAAAACAATCTGGCTTACAAGGTTTGTATAGGAGTTTAGCACATTAAGACCCTTTTTAGATACTTTAATATCCATTTAGTAGTCTCGCAATGTCTCTTTTCAGGATTTGTCATATATTGACTGACAAAGCTAAATCAGGTCTAGTAGATAGTATTAGGTACATTAGGCTACCAACTGCTGAGAGTATAAACTTTTTGTCATGTATTTAAGATGCTCACCATCTTCAACCTTAGGAGAATTCTCAGCAAAGAGTTTGAAGTGTTGAGCTACGGGTATTGTAATAGGTATAGCATCAGGCATATTGAACCTCTTTAGAATTTCATTGTAGTAGGCATGTTGACCAATTGTAAGGGTTTTCATGCTTTTGTTTCTAGAGATTTCATCTCCAATGATTCTTTTCCAATTCCCTATGGGTTGTTTTGAATTCACGCATTCCAACCATTACTTATATTCTTTTGAAAGTGAAGGATTTACTTGTCCACTTTTTATAGAAACATTCTTTTGACTTATCTATAGGCTCCAAGAGATGAGTTATTTGCTTTTAGGACTATTGAATTACTTATTTAGCCTTAAAAGATGTTCAAGTGAATTTACAGCATGCTCGGGTAGGAGTTCATGTCTTCATTATAACCATTTTAATCATTTTTTAGATAGCAAAATGGTTGTTTGTGGTGGAAAATTTGTACGGATGGCTTAAATATGGAGGCCCAAATGAAATTTGACCTCACTTTAAAAAACACACGAAAATTGGCCTTTTACTTATGTCATCATTATGTAAATTTACTACTTTAGCCCTAGATGCATTCTTCTTCTATTTTCTTTGTTTTGTGGCCTTTTTCTTTTTCATTTTTTCTTTTCTGAATTTCTTCTTCCTTTTTCTTTTCTTTTCTTCGATCCTTTTTTCTGTGTTTTTTTATGCATTTTTTCTTCCGGTTTTTTTTTAAAGAATTTTTACTTTTGTTCTTTTTGTTTTTGCATGTCGATCTTAGGGTTGGTTCTGTCTATACGTGAGACTGAGATCAGAATGTATGTTTATTTGGTTTATATAGAAATGCATTGGCCAACTTTACTACATTAAGGCAGGACAGAATCTCTTTACCTTTTGAAAAGATGCCTTTCGTGCAATCCAATATTTTGTATCGTTTTGGCAGCATGGCCAAGCGGTAAGGTGGGGGACTGCAAATCCCTTTTTCCCTAGTTCAAATTTGGGTGTCGCTTCTTCTTTTTTCTGTTTTTATCCATTTCTCCTTCATCATTTTTTTTTTTTTTTTTGTGTTTCTTTGCATCGAGCATCAACCATAGAATATGGAGCATTAGAGCATCAAGTGAACTTACAACATTAAGTATACTCTCTGTCACCTTTTCTGTAAAGTTCTGATGACCAACTTTACGGAAAAATAACAGAGAACTCAATTCCTGGTAAATTCAAACTTATCGGGAAGGAGTTGAGCTCTCTCTAACTTTTCACATAAAGTTCTGATGAACAAGTTTACGGGAAAAGTGACAACGAGCTACCTTCCTGGTAAGTTTGAACTTACCGGGAAGAAATTAGCTCTCTGTGACTTTTCTCGTAAAGTTTTGATCAGAAGTTTATGAGAAAAGTTACAGAACACATTTTCTTCCTTGTAAGTCCTCCTCGCATCTACCTACAAAGTTCAAACTCACCCTTCTTTTCATTTTAAAAGAGTTTCTTTATACGGATGACCCTTATTAGAATTCTTGGGAAAATAATATTTTCTAGTCAACTTTACGCGAAAGAACCTCAAACTTGAAGGATAATAGTTGTTTTCTTGAAAGAAAAAAAAAGGAAAAAAATGATTTTGTCAAATTTTTCGTAAAGTTGACCAGTCAACTTTACAAGAAAAGTCATAGAGAGCTAATTTCTTCCTAATAAGTTTGAACTTACCAGGAAGGAAGCTCTCTCGTTTCTTCCTCGTCAATTTTGTAGGATTTTCCTTTGAGTTTTTTCCTTCATTTGAATTTTCACTTTCGCTTCTTTCTCTAGTTCTGATTCACGTTCTAACTTGTATTTTTTACTCAAAAAACAAGACAGTGAAAAGAAAATCTCACTGCAAAAACGAAAAAAAGAGAGCAACATAAATAGAAATCTCCGAAAAAAAAAGGAAAATTGCCGGAAAAAAAAGGCGGCATAAACAGAAGAAATCTCAAGAAACGAAAAAAAAGTGAAAAAAGAAGAAGATGAAAAGCAGAAAAAACGAAAAAAGAAAGAAAAAAATTGCAAACAAGAGAAGATAGAAGAAATAAGGAAGAAGGGTTAAAGTGGTAAATTCACCGTGTGATGACATTAGTAAAGGCCAAATTTTGAGCATTTTTTAAAGTGAGGCCAAATTTCATTTGGGCCTCCCAGTTTAGGCCATCCGTACAAATTCCCTATTTGTGGTATTCATGTTTGGGAGGAGAGTTCATGCTTTATAACCATTTAATTTTTTTAAAAGTCTTTGTATGATTGTTAAGCTCTTTTACATTTTTCTTTATATATTTTAAGAAATCTTTCATAATATTTTTTTTTCCTATTTTAGGTTTTACGTGTTAATTGTCAAATATTGGTTTTTGAAGATTGCGAGAAGATTTTGGGATGATTACTTATTTTAGTTTAGCATCTGATGTTAAACTTGTTTTTTTTTTTTTTTTTTTCTTTTTTAGGTTTTTCGTGTTTATTTTTAAATTTTGTTTTTTGAAGATTGGGAAAAGATTTTTGGATTATTTTTTTTTTTATTTTTGCATCTTATTTTAAACTTGTTTTTTTTTTTTTTTCCTTTTGTATAGGTGATTTGTAAAAAGTTATTTTGGTTTCCCATCTCACTTATTTTGGCTTAGGGAATGTTACTAGATGGGATTTGTAAGAAGCTAGTAATGCTCAGACTTAATTATATATAATGTTTTTAGTTATTTCAATTCATAAGCCTTGTTATACCATCTTGCTAGTTGAATATTATACATTGAAAATATTGTTTCAAGTTGAGGTGTAATCAGTTTGCTAATGTATTCAGTTCACATATATAATTTTTCCCCAGCATTACGTGTGCTTAGTCCATTTGTAACGGCCAGAATAAGTTAGTAACAGTCAAAGTAATTATTTGAAATATTAATTAGCCAAGTGACCATCATGAAACAATTTTTTTATATAATCAAAAATGTTCGAGACATTTGAGGTACGGAGAAAAAAAAAATCCTGAATTCTCTATTCTCTAGCTCTCTCACTAAACGAAAACTAACTTGATCATCAGAATATTGGTGATCCAAGCACCACACCGGTACAAAGTCCTCTATTATACATGGCAATCCTTCAATTCCTCCCAAATATTATAAATTCCCAGTTGGTACTAAAATTCAATATCAACGTATACTAATTACACTCGTCTTTTTTATTGTCTAAATTGGCAGTCTTTCATGTAATATATCCATAGAAACTAAAAACAGTACAAATAAAATAATAAAATCTATACACACATCGTTGACCTGAAAAGGTTCAAAGTCTCATGTTTCAATTTTATGATATAGTAAATAAAATACAAAATAAAACCAAAACAACGTAACTGCCCAAATTAAATCCCAAATCACAAACAAGGAGGTTTATAAAAAATTTCGAACTGCGACTAAGCTGGTCCGAGCATTTAAGGATATAAAAAATAAAGATAAATGAACACATATAGATATTCCTTATAATATAAAGAACCTACCTTTCTAATATAATATCATCAGGTTGCGGATGCAAAAAGCTGTGATATTAGAAAGGAGGTGGAGGCGATTTACGGACGGGGTCATTTGGCCATGGGTGATCGGATTCTGGCCTTGATGGTGGCGCCGGAAGCCTCCGCCATGACTTCACAGTGTATTGCTTATTGTTTGGAGGTGGCGGTGGCGTTATAGGCCGAGCTGGTGGGGAATGAACGTTTTGTGCTGTAAATTTTGACGGCAGATTTAAGAATATCAATGCAATGAGAATGGAGAAAATAAATGGAAGCAATTTCCCAGACCCCATTGTTTCTCTCTTCAATATTATTCCAGCAAAGGGGTGTTTTAATTTCTCATCTGCTTACTAACTTATTATCTTATATGAAAATTTTTCTATAAAGAACAATACAATCATACAAAGGTTAAATTACAAATTTGAATTTTACTAAAGCTTTTACCCGATGTCTATGATTTTATCATTAGATAACATCAAGTTTTATTTTAAAACTAATAGATAATAATAAAAATATATCTTATCTAGCTTATAAAGATTGTAAAATTCTTTAATTATTTAATGCGGGATCCTCAACATTTCGAGATCTCTAGTTGGTGTCTATATAATAAATGTCAACCGGAACCTGACTAAAGTGATTTAAGACATATATTCTAAATTTAAAATGGAGAAGTTTGAATTAATATCTCTATCAAAAGCCGAAATTGTTGTAATGTATATGGTGGGGTAGGTAAGTTTGAATTTACGGAAAGTGCACAGGAGAAGCCTACTGATTTATTCAATTGTCATGGTTATATATTTCTCTTCAATGAGTACCACCCTTTGTTACCAATATATACATATATATACCTCCATGTTTCTCCTTTTCCTTTAGGATGAAGGGCATTTAGGATGAAGGGAATTGAGTGGGAATTGTTTGACTACTTCAAATTAGATGGTGTTTCACTAAATTCGTGCTATTTCGAAGAATGGAATATACTATAGCTTATTTCAATATTTCGCTGATTTTTTTTGTAACAATGATGTTACTCTTTGATTTCTCTATCGGTACCTCAATTTTGTCCATATTTCGATCATATTTCAGCGATATTTCGTGATTTTTTCACCCTTTAGTTATATGTATGTCAAGTCAACACTCCTAAGTTATATTTATGTAAAATAAAATATTTACAAGTTTTCAAAACTATGGATACCATGTAATCGTAAATACTTGCACATGTAACTTATGTGGTAATGCTTCTCATTTCATGATGTGAGGCATTTTGTTGAAGAAATATACGTTTGAATATATTTTTGATCTTTGAGCTTTCTAGTTTGTATTTAAGGAAATTATCTTAAATGACAAAATTGTTGAAAATATTTACAATTAAGAGCAAAATACACCGTATATCGCAGTCTATCCACATATATGTGTCTATCGTGACATAGATAATAGTCTTTTGCAGTTTATCGTAGGTAGACAGTGAAGTTTTGCTATATTTGTAAACATGCTTGTTCATTTTGCTATATTTGAAAAGAGCCCTTGTATTTATTTGGTTTTTAAACTTTCAAAAATATCTAATAAGTGTTTGAACTCTTAATTTTTTATCTAATAAGTTCTCTTAAAGTTTAAACTTTGAGTCTAATAGGATCACTAAACATTAAATTTTATAGCTAATAGGACTCTATTATATTCAATTATTCTTTTAAAAAAATTCATTGATAAACTGATCTATTAATTAGATATAAATTTTAATTTTATGTCTAATAAAACCCTAAACTTTCAATTTTATGTTTATAGATATGTGAATTTTAGATGTATATATACTAAATAGGACAAGTAGGTCCCTATTATAAAAAATTACTTGATGTTTGATCCATTAGTTTTAAAATTTAATTTTAATTTATGTGTAATGTAACTCTAAACTTTTACTTTTATACTTTTATGTTGAATAGATATATGAGTTTCAAATATAAATACTATATAGGACAATGACCTTATTAATACAAAATCTAGAAAAATAGAGATCTATTGGATAAAAAATTGAAAGTTTAAGAATATGCTATATAATTGACATAAGATTAATAGGGAGACGTAAACTTAATAAAAGTCTAAGAGGTCATGACTTCAATCCATGGGGTCACCTATAATACACTCAAATGTTGTAGGGTCAAGTGAGTTATCCTCTAAAATTAGTCAAGACGTACGTGAATTGAACTGTTTGGATACTTACATATATATATATATATATACAAGGTTAAAAAGTTCACAAACCAAATAAGATACAAACTTAAATTTGAGAGGCTAAACCTATAATTTAACCTTAATATATATATCATTATTTTAGAAAAAAAAAATGATGAGTAATGCAAATAGAGACTTTGGATGTCCCAAATAAAAGATTCTTCCAATATTGAAACTTTTGGTCCATTTTGACAATTATTCATTGCATAAGTTTATTCAAATCTCCCACTTCACTCGAACTTTGTTTGGTTTGTACACTTTCACAAGACGATAGAAAGAAAAGGGGTATGGAAAATATTATACAAATGTTGACTGTGTCCAAGTTCAAAATTATTATTCCAAGTCAAAAACGAAAAAAAATCCAAGTCAATGGATAGCTTAGTCCAATAATGGTTAAAAAATTCACGATCAAAACTATTATATATTTTGATTTGACAAATACTGGTGCATAGAAAACTCTTTTTCTTCACCTTTAATAATTTTTTTTTTTTTTATTATTATTATTAGAAAGCGAGATGCAAAAAGAAAAAAGATACACCCAGACAAAAACTACGCCTACCATGTTGATGCCAATTTCTGGGCAGAATAAATGCACCTCATTTAAAGGGAGAAGAATATGACCCATAAAATTGAAAAAAAAAACCTACACACCAATATGGTTGTTGTCACACACTCTGATGCCACGCGAAAGAATGTGGAAGCTATAGAGAGTTTGAGATTAGGATTCAATTACTTCATATGAAGCGATAATTATGTATTTATAGAGGTGGTTGACCTAGGTTGTTATGTTAGAATTTCAAAGTCACTTTAGCATAATTCCATAACCTACTAGGCCAAGGGGAGTGCTTAGTTTCATGTTTGGCTAGGATCAACCTCGATCTCGAGCCGAGGCTGAGCATCTCCCCTTAGGCCCATTTTGGTCCTAAAGTGATTGGCAGACAATAAATTTTTTAAACTTATCCACGGTAGTAGTGGCAAGCCATGTTGAATACAGGGAGCACTATGAATTCCCACGATTGGACAGTTTTCAGGGATTTTGTGAAACGGTTGATTGCAACAAAAATTAAATTTCATAAAAATAAAATGTGAGGGTAAAAGAAGTAAAATTCAATTGGAGAAAGCTCGGATTTTCTTTGTTCGATGTTTTTGTTCATTGGTTCATCATTACTAAATTCATTATACTTGTCATCTAATCAATTTCATTGGAAAGGCTAAAATAATCAATTTCATTGGAAAGGCTAAAATCAAATTGTCCTAATTGACTAATTGGAATTAAAACAAACCGATGAAAGGCATACGAAATTTGTATTAAGTCTAATCAAATTAAGTTCAAGGGAAAATTAGGTGGAACATTTAACTAAAAAGGCCTAGATTAAAAGTTCTATAGATTAATTGTAGGTTAATTAGAACAATGTCCATCACAATTTAAATTTGCAAGCTAATCTAACCTAGCGCTTCCATGATCGACATACAACCAAATGTCACGAATTTTAATACAATCAAAACAATAACAAAATGATCACCAGTGTCACAATTTGATCAAAATAATATTTATTTCAAAATTGAATCATACCTTCAAAGAATTTAGTCTGAAAACTTCTACGAACATCGATTACAAAGAAGAGTCCCTAATACGCAAGCTAGAAAATAGTTACCTTAGCCTTGATACATGCTTGTACAAAACTAACTATATGGAAAAGAAGAAAAAATGTAGAAGATCTCCCAATTCGCGCTTCGGATTTGTGCCGATTGATCTCTTTTTTTTACTAGCGGCAATATGGAGGCCTCTGGAAAAAGCTCTATAGCACCGTGCTAGCACCACGTCGCTGCGATGCAGGCACGATGTTTCATCCGTCAAAATTCGTAGTGCCTCGCGCCATAGTCACGATGTTTCATCCGTCAAAATTCGTAGCGCCTCGCGCCATAGTATAGTGTCGGGGCACTGTCTTCAACTCGTAAAAATGAGCCTTTGAAAAAAGCGCAACACTGGTGGCGTGCCGTGGTAGAGTCACGGCACAAAGAGTCGTGGCGCCAGCTTTGCTGCCTCCTCTCTCCATTTTGCTCAATTTGCCTGATCATCTAATACATTTTGAGTGCTATCAGTGATGATTTACCAATTAAAATTTTGTACTACTCATACCCTTTTTTCTGCTCAAACTAGAGAATACATAAAGAGAATTAAATTAGAGTTAACACACCAAACCCTAAAGTGTTTCTAACTCGCATGGTTTGAAACTAAAATCATAGACTCTTTTTATACTACTTGGAGTCCATTACTTCTTTGGACAATTCCAATGTGGGATAACACTTCTAATATTTTGCCAAAATCCAACATATCGTTATTTTGATTTACTAGTCCAGGAACACGTGCCACGCATGTGAAGTCTAGTAATTTTAATTAATTTTTTTAAATAATAACTTTTTAGTACGTATTAAATAAATATTATACAATTTTATTTTAGTTACCATAAACTTTTAAAAGCTAAATAATGTAATAATTTTTATTTTAATGTTTTCATACCATTCTAAAAAAATTTTTAAAAAAATCCTATATAGTACAAAAAGAGAATTTCTGACAGCTAAATTAAATTATGAAATAAATATGTTAACATTTTAGTATCTTAATATAATGTTTTTACATATCTATTACTGAGGACGCGATCGCATGTGCAAAATAATGCATTGTTTCATCGTATAACGACTTTTATTGGATTGAATTATGTAGATACATACACATATATATTATATATACACATTGTGTGTGCGTGCGTGCATGCGTGCGTGCGCGCCACCTTAGGCCACCCTCTCCAGCAACCGCCACTGGCCACCACTTTCGGCAATCATCGGCCAATCTCCGACCACCACTACTTCCCATGACCTCCACCGGCCAACCTCTGGCCATTATCTTCGACGACCACCTCTGACCACCATCTCTGACGACCATCAACCATCACCTCCATCAGCAAATTCTTTTATATTAATTTGAAATTAATAAAAATACTTTTACTATATAAAAAATGAAACAAACTTTTAGATAAAAACATTTATGAAAAGGACTTGGCAAACGCATGTATATTTTTTACCTCCTTAAAAAAAAAAACACATGTATATATTTTATTTTTAAGGAGTTTTTACCAAAAATTATAAATGAAAATGCATTTTTAAAAAATACCTTTCCTTAAGTAATCTAAACTGGCCCTAAATACTTTAATTGTTTGATAAGTATACCTATTTATTAATTTATATAAAATCGTTTTTCAATTTACTCTTGAACTAAATTTAGAAATTCCCAAATCTGTTTTTAATGTAATTTTTTTTTTTTCACATCAATTTTGGATTCATTCTTTTTCTGTTTTTTTTTTTTTTTTTTTTTTTTTTTGGTTAAAAATTCACTTTCAATC